>JAOPTO010000470.1:0-18945 GCA_033822845.1 Tetrapedia diversipes | reverse complement strand
TTCTATAAAGTACACATCTTTTGTCACTCCTTTCGGTCAATTCGAGTATTTGCGTATGCCTTTTGGTCTGACTAACGCGCCTAAAGTTTTCCAACGCTTCATTGACAACATTTTTTCCGAATTAGTTCGACTGGGTAACATTCTTTTATACCTAGACGATATTTTAATAGCTACAAAGAACATTGACGAGCATCTTGAAATATTAGAAAAGGTTTTCAACCTCGCGTCACGATATAGATTATCATTCCGGCTCGATAATTGTTCATTTTGTTACCAAGAAACCGTTTATTTGGGTTACTTGATAAATAGAGAGGGCATCCGGCCTAGTAAAGAAAACGTGGACGCAGTTTTGAATTATCCGATACCGAAAAATACGCAGGATGTCCATCGTTTTGTCGGATTGGCTAGCTATTTCCGGAGATTTGTTCGTGATTTTTCTCGTATAGCGAAACCATTGTATGCCCTAATTAGAAAACACGTAAAGTTTAAATTCGAGAGGGAGGAGGCGCATGCGTTCGAAACGCTAAAAGTTTGTCTCGCGTCTCAACCCGTTTTAGCATTGTATTCGCCGAAATTAAACACCGAATTACAATGCGATGCGAGCTCCAGTGGATTCGGGGCGATTCTCATTCAGAATCAGGTAGATGGTTTGCTCAAGCCTGTATTCTTTTTTAGTAAACGTACGAGCGCCGCGGTAGCGAAGTATCACAGTTTTGAGTTAGAGTGTCTAGCAGTTGTTTATGCTATTAAACGTTTACACATTTATTTAGCCGGTATTCCGTTTGTAGGGGTGTACGTCGGGTAAAACTAAATAACAGTACCGGAACATAAAAGCACTTTATTCTAAACTCCACGATCGTACCCCTACGTGCGCTAATCAAGACTGTCCTCTCGTCACACCCGCCACGGCATCGAGGAAGCCGGATCTCGGACGATTGCCGATTCCTTCTTTTCGGCACCGTCTGATGTTTCCGGCACCGCGCTTTCCTTTCGGCGCCGCATTGCCTCTTCGGCACCGCACTGTCTTCTCGGTGCCGCACCATCCTTTCGGCACCACACTGTCTTTTGCGGTGCCGCATCAAAGAACGCCTACACGTTCAAAATTCTTACCGATTGTGACTGCTTCAGATTGACTTTAAGCAAACAGAGCGTTCACTCCCGTATCTCGCGGTGGACTCTCTTCTTAGAATCATATGATTATCGCATTGAGCATCGCCCCGAAATAAAGATGTTGCATGTTGATGCATTAAGCCGTTGTAATCTAATAGCGATTTTAGAAGGTAGCACGTTTGAACGAACTTTGTGTTTGAAACAAGGTAAAGACGTAGACATCCGTAGAATACGCGATCGTTTAGAATCAGGGGAAATGAAGAAGTTCGAATTACGCGACGGTTTGGTTTACCGTAAAACGAACGATAACTTGTTATTTTATGTGCCGAAAGATATGGAATCAAACGTGATACGTACCTGCCACGACGATTTAGGGCACGTTGGTATCGATAAGGTCAATGATAACTTAACTAAAGTTTATTGAATTCCAAATTTGAAAGAAAAGGTACGAAATTATATCTCGAATTGTTTGAAGTGCATCGAATTTTCACTAACCTCGGGTAAATTGGAAGGATTTTTACATAGTAGTCCGAAAGGTAAATTGCCGTTCCAAACCATACACGCCGACCATTGCGATCCTTTGGAGAAGACCGGGAAGGGATATCGTTATGTCTTATCAGTAGTCGACGGATTTACGAAGTTTATAAGATTACATGCATGTAAATCTACAAAGACCGAGGAAGTGATAAAATATTTGAAAGTCTATTTTCGTGTTTATAGTAAACCCAGACGATTAGTGAGTGACCGAGGAACATGTTTTACGTCGCAAACGTTCGCGAAACTCATGGAAGACGAATCAGTGCGTCATATTTTGATTGCCGTCGGTACACCCCGCGTCAACGGGCAAGTGGAACGTTTCAATCGAGTCCTTACGCCAATGTTGTCAAAATCAGGTGATACACCAGGGAAATGGGACAGAGTGTTAGGAGATGTTGAATTCTCTTTAAGTAATACGCTATGCAGAAGCACGGGTAATTCTCCGAGTCGATTATTGTTCGGTATTGATCAGTTAGGAACCGTAAATGACGAGATCCGTGTCTTACTCGATTCGTATTCCGATAGCGATAGAGATCTAGTAGCTATAAGAGACTCTGCGTCTGAAAATATTACTAATAGTCAGCATGCGAATGAACAATGTTATAATAATAAGCGTAGGAGCGCAACTTCCTATAAAGAGGGTGATTATGTTGTAATCACTAACACTGATGTAACTCCTGGAGTTAATAAGAAATTAATTCCGAAATTTCGAGGCCCATATCTTGTAAAAACTGTTCTCGATAATGATCGTTATGTAGTTACCGACATTGAAGGGTTTCAAATTAATCAATTACAGTATACTGGAACTGTGAGTGCAGATCATATGAAAAAGTGGGTTAATGATTAAAATTTGTGTACATTGATTTTTGTGCGTAAGATTTGTTTTGTGTGTTTTATATTATAAGATTTGTTTTGTGTGTTTTATATTATAAGATTTGTTTCGTGTGTTCTGTATTATAAGATTTGTTTTGTGTATTTTATGTTATAAGCTTTGTATTGTATGCATGACCGGGACGGTCATTTTGTCAGGATGGCCGAACTGTAGTCGTATTAGCGAGCTGGCCACCCGAGCCGCGAAAAACAATAGAATGGTGCCCCAGCGATTGGCGACTGTCATGATAGATGTTCAGTTCTCTGATGCCAGATTGGGGACCGGAGTTCTTGAGAACACCCCCCACCACTACGCACACTACCGCAGGAGACGCGTGTACATGAGCTCAGCGTTTCGGACGACTTCGGGAAATCGAGAGAGAAAACAAGTGAAAGTCTTTCTTTCTCGCTCTTGAAGCGTTGAAATTCATCCTATGTTGGAAAGCAAGCATGCGGCACGAGCCGCGCGGGATCTTTACTGCCTATTTTCATTTTTCGACATACAAGGATGTTGTCTTGTAATGAAAAAAAATTTCGAAAAAATTTTTGTCGCGGAAAAACACGTTTTAAGACCCCCTGATCACGTTTTGATTATTTAAAAATGAAATTTTTTTTTAGTTTCACGCATTTGTTAATACGATTACGCCTAAACGGTTGAATGGATTTCAATGTGTTTAAAAAAGTGCATTTCGGAAAGAGGTTCGGGCGATATCGCACATAGCGACGCCCCTGGATTCGCGACCTCTAATTCTACCGTTATTAAAAATAAAAATAATCGGGCAACTAAAAACGGCGGAGTTCGGTAAACATCGCTTTGACCTTGACTGCCAGCGCGTGGGTATCGAGTTTCAAGGTCCAAAAAAAGCTGTTTGTCGAAACTCGAGCGCCTGTTGTTCGATTAATTCAAATTGAAAGTAACGAAACGAGAAAGGGCGTTTCGCTTTAGAGTGAGAGAGAAAGAAACTTCGTCCGTGAGGTATTAAATACCGTGCGCTCACGGGCGAAGAGGTATTCCGTTGTAAATTCTCAAAGTGAATACTGCGTGCAGTCGCCGCGAAAAGAAGTCTCGAAATTAAACGGAACGGTCACGGAGTGAAGTAAATTTGGTCGAAAGGTACGTGTCGTTTACGATAGTCGCGATCTCGTGAATCGGCCGAAAAAGCGGAAGAATTGATAATTAAACGCGGTTGGCGTTTAATCATGAGATTCGTGCGTTTCGCGTTCCGCAGCTCCGTGACGTCAGCGAACACCCATAAGTTTCTTATGGGCCATTGACACAAGCACCTGAATTCCTCTGGAAAAGAGGAAAGAACAGTCGATGATCTCCGTTTTTCGGAGCTCGACCAAGGCGGTAATAATCACCTATTCTGTCCCGTGCACCTCTGCTGTCCTTATTCGTGAAGCATTAGGGGATGCACGCCCACAGAATAGTGTACGTCTTACTTAAAATCCTGCCCACCAACAGCAGGTGTATTCTAGTGGAGGATACTTCTCCTGTTCCCGTGCATCACGTGACGATGGAATTCACGCACGGGGGTCTTGAAAAAGTCACAGAATATGCTCGATCTGTGGATCGAAGCAACGGTCGTTCCTTTATAGCTGCAAGGGCTATGATGCAATAGCTACGCCTGTCGCAGTGTAGGCCCGGCGGTGCATGCACCAGTAATGTAGAAACAATGCACAGAGGCCCCAGCGGCTATGTGATTGCTACACTGGAGGCACTCTGCAGTTTCTGCAGGTCCATGCGGCCAGCCAAAATGGGACTACGCATTGCGTGTGTCCTTACAACACACACGCAAGGGGAACGAACGGAAGAAGACGTTGTGTGTATTGCGACGGAATCGTCTATTTCATAGGCGAGTCGAATACACACATGAGAGAGTAGATCCTCGGTGTTTACCGAGACGTGGTCAAAACACACAGACACGTCGGGTCTATATGTGTTGAAGCATCGTGATGCTCAACACTTAATCTCTTAACAGGAATAACTATAGTCGTAAAAACTCGTCGCGACACGGCTGAACGCCGTGCAATAAGTCGACGGTTCGGACCTAGAAATAATAAACATTTACTTTTTAAAACTAATACAGTCCACAATGTTCACAGGTGAAGATCCTGACCTACCCGATCAGCCGGACCGTTGGGCACCAACCAGGCCAGGCCAATACATCGGGAAGAAACATCAATTTATATCTCTTCTTTTTAATTTGTATAATCCAAATAAACGGTGTTCCGGGCTGGAACACCAATATAAACGGAGCTCAGCGTTGACAATTTCTTAACCTTTATCGATACCACTCTCCCTCTCCCGGCTATTCGAAGACTAGGGAAACTATTTAATTAATATAAAATTTCCTTAGTCAAATTTTTGAACACAATGAAATTTTATATTCCAATTTTATATTTTCCTCTCAAGACCTGATTAAATGTTGAATAAAATTTGTTCATAGATAATGATGGTTACAGGACTACCTTTCATTTTCTAAATTTAGAAATTTGCTTTATATTTAAGCATAAAATGTATTTAACTACATGTAGATTATTAAACGACAAATACTTTGATACTCTAGTTTAATTAAATTTGTGAAAATAAGTATCCACTCTTGGCCAGTATCGTGCATGCTATAGCAGCCTTCGATAGAATAATATATGTTTGACTCGATTCTATATTTACGAATTAATAACAGACAACATGCACGTTACCGCTCGATGGAAACCGCGGGAAGGTGGTGGTTTCTTCCAGTAGGAGGGAAATGCAAACAATTTGGCATGCAATTTTATAACGTCGCGATATTCGTGAAAAAATTGAAAGAAATTATAGAAGTAGAAGAAAAGACATCATGCTAAGAAAAATCGTGCTGCCAATTATTTACATCTCTAAAGAATAGAAAGCAAAGCAAAGGAATTTACAATATTACATGCGTTTGAATTTCGAGATAACTGTTACATATAAAATGTATATAACAAAAGATATATATTTATTTGCACAATTACCTCAAAATTCTCTTTATATTTATATAAGCGAATAAGCGAATATACAGCATGAAAAGCATAAAAATAATATGAGGAAAATCGATTACTTATTTACACGTTAACGGTGTCCAAAACTAAAATGGAATTGATAATATTTTGGACATTGTTAATCCGCATTATCCGACAAAGGGGGAGGATCCGCGATGCTGCCGTCATTGGCGGCATATAGCCGTAATCTATTTTTCTGTTGCTTAACAGAATTAGCATATAAAATATCAGATGACATGAGAGATAGATGTGTATCATCTACCTCCATGGTCTGAGCTTTATCCCCGTTTGCCTTTAATGCCGATTTCACGACGCAAATTCCGTTAACGGTGGCCGAACCGAGCTTGTTTCGTTTTTTGCTTTTTACGTCGGGAAGCATGGAAAACGATCTTTCAGCATCGGCGTTCGAATTGGGCAGACATCTGATTGAATTTAATAACATTTGTAAAGAAGGATATTTAAAAGAGCCTAAACTGTTTCGCATTATCAAGATTGTTTTCCAAAACTCATCGAACTTCTTATGTACTAAATTCTCCTTGTCATGTGCAAAGTCCAAATGTAACATTGCCCATTCTTTTTGCAAACCGTCTTCGTCGAAACCGCAGTAAATTACGCAGATTCTCAATTCCCGGACGAATTTTTTCAATGACCTATGACACTAGAAATTGGTATTATTACGAGTTGATCTACTTATACTTTCTTATATGTTCTTATACTTTCTTTCAATTTTTCACGAATATCGCGACGTTATAGAATTGCATACCAAATTGTATGCATTTCCCTCCTGATGGAAGAAACCACCACCTTCACGCGGTTTCCATCGAGCGGTAACGTGCATGTTGTATGTTATTAATTTGTAAATATAAAATCGAGTCAAACATATATTATTCCATCGAAGGCTGCTATAGCATGCACGGTACTGGCCAAGACTGGATACTCATTTCCACAAATTTAATTAAACGAGAGTATCAAACTATTTGTCGTTTAATAATCAGCATGTAGTTAAATACATTTTATGCTAAAATATAAAGCAGATTTTTAAATTTAGGAAATGAAAGGTAGTCCTGTAACTTTAAGGGGTAACCATCATTATTTTTGAACAAATTTTATTCAAAATTTAACCAGGTCTTGAGAGGAAAATATAAAATTGGAATACAAAATTTCATTAAAATCCATTCAACCGTTTAGGCATAATCGTATTAACAAATGCGTGAAACTAAAAAAAAAGTTCATTTTTAAATAATCAAAACGTGACCAGGGGGTCTTAAAACGTGTTTTTTCGCGACAAAAATTTTTTCGAAATTTTTTTTCATTACAAGATATCCTTGTATGTCGAAAAATGAAAATAGGCAGTCAAGATCCCGCGCGGCTCGTGCCGCTGGCTTGCTTTCCAACATAGAATGAATTTCAACGCTTCAAGAGCGAGAGAGAAAGACTTTCATTTGTTTTCTCTCTCGATTTCCCGAAGTCGTCCGAAACGCTGAGCTCATGTACACGCGTTTCCTGCGGTAGTGTGTGTAGTGGTGGGGGGTGTTCTCGAGAACTCCGGTCCCCAATCTGGCATCAGAGATCAGATGTTCGGTTCCTCGATGGAAAATTCGAGAGTCATCGACGAGCGAAGGAGGAACGCGGTGGTGGCAATAAAGACACGTTAAATTAATGTACACCATCGTTAATTCCCGCCGGTTGTTCTTCCTCCAATTGTATTACTACATTATTAAATATTAAAATCTAAAAGGCTTTCATTTCTCCATTAAAACTAAAAATATTGTCCCCGACCAAGTCAAAATCCAACAAAAAAAGTAAAATTACAAATGAAAGACGTATAGAATATCCGAAGAAATTAACATTGAGAAAGGAAAAAATAATGATACTTGGAATAGAAAATAATCCTCGCACATCTGCACCAAAACTTGTAACGAGAGTTACTCATAATTTTAAGAAAGGTATATGACAAAGAGTATTGTAGACTAATAAGTTTCATACATACAAAAGAAAAAAACGTACACGAAAGAACTTTCAAAAACGTATCTTATTCTGTAACAAAGTGATTTTCTCGAATGGGAACAAATTTAAATCAAAATTAATACACTTTCGGTTAGGATAATTCGGGTGCAAAAAGTGCAATATAACATTATAAACAAAAAATACAATTCCAAGTGTAAAACCAGAAGGTTTCCCAGTAATGATATGAGAATGCATGACAGCAAATGAAATCGAAAATCCCACTTTTATTGCTGGAACATTAAATAAATACAGGCTTAATATTGTCAGATAAAATCTTAAACAAAGAGCAATTAAATTAGACTTACTGAACGAATTTTACTTTCCAAAAGGCAATATTCATGAACACACAACTGGAATTGCTGAAAAGGATGGAAATGTAATACCTCTTGTAATGTATTGGCAAACGTGCGTTGCCGAGAAACAACTGACAGTCGTGGCGGCAGGGCGTAGTTCTGGGCAGGACGCAGTCGGGGTTTTACCCACGGCGTCAGTTGCTTCTGGTACGCCTATAATAAACGTTCTTGGATACATAATAATTGGCGACGAGGATTTTCGAACCGGGTACGCGGAAAAGATCGATTTCGGACGGCGAATTCAGTAAATCGGTAGGAAGTCATAAAGAAGAAAGTAAATTCTCGACTGAATTAACAAGGGAAGAAATTTGTATTCGCTTAATAAGTGCCGGTGTAACGTACGACATAAAAGATTCTACGGAAAGATTAAAGAATAAGTTAACGAAGTATTTAAAATCACGGGAAAAAATAGAGGTAGATGCAAAAAGTGTGCTAAATAACGAAGAAAATAATTTAAGTGAAATGGCAATGATCGATTCGAAAATTAACCTGGAGTTTGAACTAGGCAAAGACGACTGGAAGACATCGAACGTTTGGAACTATACTTCACAGTTAATAATATAATAGACAAAAAGAAACAAGCAGCTATTCTGCTAACGAGAGTAAGCGCGGATACCCATAAACTAGCACGAAATCTGTGTCACTCAGAAAAACCCAAGGACGAGGAGTTCAGTGAAGTAGTAAAGATCATATCAGAACATTTGTACCCAAAGCCATCGGAGTCTATGGAGAGGTACAAATTTTACGCGGCAAAACAAGCGGCAACAGAGTCATCGTCAGATTTTGTAGCACGTTTGAAGGAGTTATCGTTAAATTGTAACTTTACAGCAGTAGAAACGGCACTGCGAGACCAGCTCGTGTGCGGATTAAAGGATCATGCAACAAAAAGCGAGTTGTTCAAAGAAGAAAAACTAACATATGAAAATGATTACAAAATAGCTCTAGCATGTGAAAAATCAGAAAAAGGCGCAACGGCAACCGATAAAATAAATGAAGCAAGTGGGTAGGAGAGTGACGTGCACTTTATTAAAGCAAAGGATCATCGTAGCGGCCGCAGCATTAACCATAAAAAGGAAAACGCGCGTAAGAATGCGGAGAACAGGAAAAACAAACGAGAAGACATAACATGCTATTGTTGTGGGAAGAGAGGCCACATAGGTAAAGAATGTAGACACCGATACCAACATTGTCGAAGATGTAAACGCCAAGGTCATATAGAAGCAGCATGCCGAAGCCAAAGCCAGAGAGTACAGCACTTGCAGAAGGCAGCAGAAGAAGAAACAAGCGGTAAGAGCGACGCTGAAGAAGAAGTATATGAACTCAAAAAGATAAGGGCTAGAGGTAAAGTTTGTAACACGTCGAGTATAACAAAATCAGATGCAGCGCGATTGCCTATGTATTTACATGTTAGTATAAATTCAATTAGTTTTGAAATGGAAGTAGACTCAGGATCATACTGAAGTATTATTTCAGACGAGACTAGAAACGAATATTTTCCCAACGTAAAGGTTTGTGAAATTTCATTTGCTATGAACGCGTATAACTTGCATGTAAAGCCAGTAGGATTGCTACGTAAGTTGGAAGTCTGCTTTGATAAACAGAAGTATACGTTAGATATGGTAGTCTTACCGGGGAAAGGCGCGATATTATTGGGACGGTCATGGTTACATGCTTTCGGACTTTGGCCTTTGTTTAAGATAAATAATATAGAGCCCGGTATGGATAAAATGTTAGCCGAAAGAGTAGCGAACGATTTTCCGAAATTATTCGGAGAAGGAGTAGGATGTTTCAATAAGGGTACAATTAAATTACTATTGAAAGAAAATGCCGTACCGAAGGCATGTAAGCTACGACATGTACCGTTTGCGTTAAAAAAGAAAGTGGAGGTGGAATTGAAGCGACTAGAACACTTAGGACATATTGAAAAAGTACAAACGAGTGAACGGGCTACACCTATCGTACCGATAATAAAAGGCGATAACAGTACACGTATATGCGGCAACTTTAAATTAACAGTGAACAAATATTTAATAATAAATAGATGTCCATTACCGACGATCGATGAAATTTTCGAAAAACTGCAAGGCGGCCAAAAATTCACTCAAATTGATTTATCACATGCGTATATGCAAATACCGGTGCATCCAGATTCGCGTGATATGTTAACGATAATCACACATGTAGGTTTATTTCGATATACAAAGTTAACGGAAGGAGTTGCATCAGGTCCGGGAGAATTTCAAAGAATAATGGAGAACTGTTTACGCGACATCGAGGGACAAATAACGGTTTATTTAGATAATATATACATTACCGGTAAAAAAGATAAGGAGCGTATTGACACAATATACAAGGTTTTGCAGCGATTTGAAAATTACGGGTTACGAGTAAACGTCAAAAAATGTGAATTTGGTAAAGAGCAATTAGGAATTTTAGGTTTTGTAATTCGTAGAGGAGAACTGACTACGTCAAAGAAAAAAGTAGAGGCTATAACAAATGCACCGGTACCAAAAAATAGGAAGCAATTATTATCATTTTTAGGGCTTGTAACATATTATGAACGTTTTTTGCCTGACCGTGCTTCGCAATTAAAACCGTTATACAGGTTAACAAAAAAGACAGAATTTACGTGGAACGATAAAGCTGATGAAGCGTATAGATGGTTAAAGAAGGAAATAATATCGACTAAGGTGTTAGTAAATTACGACCCGACACAAGAGCTGGTACTTGTGTGCGACGCGTCGAAATATGGACTTTCCGCAATCTTATCACACCGTTACGCTAACGGCGAAGAACGACCTATCGCGTTTGCATCAAAAGTAATCTCGGAAAAAGAGCAAAATAGAACTATCATTGATAAGGAGGCTGGAGCAATGGTATTTGGTTTCAAAAAATTTTATAATTATGTATACGGTCGAGAAATAATTTTAAAAACGGATCATAAATCACTAGTGTACATTTTCGAACCGAATCAAGAAATACCCTTAACAATAGCCAGCCGACTTCAAAGATGGGCCTATTTCCTGAATCATTTTATATACAAAACTGAATATATAAATACAAAGAAAAATAGTAACTGTGACGCGTTATCGAGATTACCGATTATAGATAAAACGTCAATTTTCAGTAAAGACTTTCAAAGTATTAACTATATTGAAGAGGAGTTAAAAATTGTGACGGCTAAAATGATAGCGAAAGAAACGAGAAAAGATAAAACTTTAAGTAAAATAATCAAATATATACAAAACGATTGGCCATTACGAGAAAGTCTTACGGAGAATGAGCGAAAGTATTATATGAAACAAGATGAACTGTATATAGAAAAGGTCTGCTTGTTATGGGGTTACCGCGTAATTGTACCGGACAGTCTTAGAACTCAAATACTTAACGAACTACATGATTCACATTTCGGTAGCGTTAAAATGAAAATGCGAGCAAGGTCATGCGTGTGGTGGCCTAATATTGATGCGCAACTAGAGGAATTAGCGGCTACATGTAGAATCTGCATGCAAGATCGTAAAGCTCCACCAAAAGTACCGCTGAACCCTTGGCCGTCGCCAAATAAATGCTGGAGTAGGATTCATAGTGATTTGCTAGGGCCTTTCCACGGTCATATGTTTATGGTTGTAATTGACGCGTATAGCTGATTGTGACTACTAGTGACTCGTATAAGATGATTAAGTCAGGAAAAAAACTGGATGAGGCTATCGATAAATTCCTGTTTGACCAGCGAAGTACTGAGTACTGTTCAACGGGAAGATAACCGGCATTTATGATGTTTAAACGCGAAATTCGAACCAAGCTCGATTGTGTAAAACCGAACCTAGCGGATAAAATAGAAAACGTACAGCTGCAGCAGACGATGACTCGAGGAGGATCACGTGCTGTAAAATTTGTAGAGGGGAAAAGAGTGTGGGTAAATGATTATACAAAAAATTCGAATAAGAAAATTCTCGGAGTCATTACTGCTCAGTTGTCACCTGTAAATTTTAGAGTAAAGTTTTACCGGGAAAATGTTGGAAAAGACATATTGATCAAATGTTAAAGTATAAAGAAGCAGACAGCTTTGATAATTCGTCCAGAGGACGGCAACTCGAAACGGCAAAGACACGAAGAACATCGAAGCGTTTAGCGGAAAAGTAAGCTAAGAATTAACATTGTATACTTTTAAAGAGAGAGGAGATTGTAATGTATTGACAAACGTTGCCGAGAAACAACTGATAGTCGTGGCGGCAGGGCGTAGTTCTGGGCAGGACGCTGCCCGGGTTTTGCCCACGGAGTCAGTTGTTTCTGGTACGCCTATAATAAACGTTTTTGGATACATAATACCTCTCACAACAATAGGAACTCCTGAACCGAGTACTCACATAAATCACAAAGAATGATTTATACTGAAATTAAAAAAGACTCGGAAATTATGGAACAACTTCAAAAGAAATGTAAAAAGATAAAATTTGCAAAATGTATAACTCCATCAAAAGGGATACAAGGAAGAAATTTGTAGATACTATGGAAAGCCAGTATATCGTTAAATCATACTATTCGTGCCAAAGAAGGATTAATCAGATATTAGCATCAAAAGCTTCAAAATTATTTGTACATTCGAATCATTTTGTATACTTATGCTTTATACACCATAATTCATGTTCTCAAATTTATTTATAATTTTACTAATACAATCATAAGACTTCCATCTTATTTTATTAAAAAGTTTACATAGAAAATTTAAATCTAATATATATATATATATATATATATGTTCAATTTGCTAACGATGTAAGATGACAAATTGTTTTTTAGCTACAGATGGATCTAATACGTATCAGCTAAATAAAAATCTTCCAAACATCAAGGCATTTACGTAACCATTTATAATCACTCTAAAAAAGCAGCTTTAGAGAAAGCATACGAATATAGCATCAGAAAAGAAGACTGCCCCAAAAAGATGATTTGCCAAAAACGAAAAAAAATGTAAAGCAGCATAGAAAAATTAGAATCTGAAAACAAACTAAAACATCTGAAATAATGACTCTCCTAATGCAGAAAGTGATGATACACTGTATATATACCATAGCAATTAGTTTTAAAACAATGCCCGAAAGAAATTATGATTTCAGATTTTGTTTCAAATTTACAGAACCACTGATTAGAATTTTCTCCAACATACAAATATTATCATTTAGCCCTTTGCACTCGACTGTCCCCTCTCATGGAACATCGTAATCCCAGCATATGATAGTTTCGCGAATTTTCAGACGTTAGTTCAGACCCGGACGTTAAATAGTCATATATGTAAATTTTAATATACGACTTACCTAAACTAAATGAAGTATAATATACGTGAATCATAGTAAATATTTCGAATTAGAGAATTTTTAAAGTTAGTATTGTTAAACGACTAACAGTCACCTCTCGAGTGCAAAGGACTACAACAATAAAATACTATTAAAATGTACTATATTTTTATACTAACATTCTTTAAACATAATTATAATTAAAAAGTTTATAAAAATACATATAATGGAAAATACTAAGAATATATATACAAATAACTTCAGAAACTCAAATTAATGTTTTCATACATGTGTATAGATACATAAATTAATCATGAATTGTTTGGTAGACAATATTAGGTACATTTATCTCTGATCCTGACTCTCACGCATCTTGTATTTCTTGAATGGTATTTAAAAATTTATACATTTCAAAGTTCTACGCTATGTTACAGAAAAGACAAAAAATGATTTTTTAACTGAGACAAATTAAGGATAAAATGTAAACTACACTTTAATTGACAAAAATCTATTTCTTGCTATGTAATACTGGGCATACATATTCATATCGTATTACTTGAGCAAACTCAAAGCTTTAAATTTCAGTATTTTGCAAAACCAGATCTGCATCATGGTTATAAACCTTAAATATATAACCATCATCACTAAGTTGGAATCACTTTTTAACACTGGTAGCATAAAACATATTAAACAAATACTTTAGATATTATAGAAGGTAGAAATAACACTCTTAACGCTTTGTCCCATGGTTTCGACCAATCTTCTTTTGGTAACCTTATGATTGAAAAAATCTTCACTGCATTACAATCTAGAAATCCCAGCCTATTTATAAATATTAACAGATATTTATTATAAGTGCAAAATAAAATATTACACAATAACATTATTAAATTAAGTTTAAGATCAACAGTCATTAAATGTAGTTGATAATTTTAACATTTCAAAACAAGTAATAAAAACATTTTATTCATGCCTCTTATTGTTTATCTGTTTAATATATCTATCATTATATGTAAGTCTCATTAATTGCTTACCCTTATTAATTCAAAACCCCAATATAATGTGAGGAATGCCATTCACTAATTATTTAAAATGTAGAACTCTTCTCTATTACGGTATGTATAACAATCCAAAGATGTTACTTTTGTCCTTAGACCATCAATTCCAAACAAAGATGATTGTGTCATCATTGGCCATCTAAACATAAACCATATACAATTTTATTTGAGTAATATTTATAATTATATATGCAAAATTTAAATATATAAGAGTTAGAAATGTATATTATACAAATATGTACATCAAATATAAGGTTCCACAAACATGTCCAATTCGTTTAAGAATATACTGCGATACCTAAAACATGAGAAATTCTTATTTAATTATTATTTCAATAGCTATGTTTATAAAAATATGACACAAAATCTTATTAAAACTAACCTACCGTTCGTACCTGCGTGCCGAGTAACACACCGATGGCGCTCGAGTACCGCCGAGCGCGACCGAAGGCAAAGCCGAGCGCGTACGAATCGATCCCCACCACTGTTTGAAATGGATTAGCATGACGACGCGACATGCGGCAACAGTTGTCTTAATGGCAATAAAACCAATGCTTTGTAACGTTCAGTTTTCAATAATAGTATGTTGTGAATGGTTTCATAAAGAAATATAATGAAGTATGTGTAACTGGTATCCCACTTACTTTGATTCTTTGTATTATTTTCTCCGTGATATTATCGATGAGTATATATAGCAAGCGGTAATACGTACAAGAAAAAGTTGTTTAAAATTACGTGTTTATCAATATATTCAACAATTAATAACATCAGTGAGAAGTAACCTCTTCTGCAAATTCAGCGCAAAATGTATCAACGTAATGTGATCTATTACATCTAAAATTTAGGTAGTTAGTTTTCTTCATGTCAAATACAAAGAAGAAGAACAAAAAAAACAGAAGAGTTTGAACAGGTTTGTGCATACATTTTTATAAACGTAGCTATTGAAATAATATTTAAGTAAGAAATATCATGTTTTAGGTATCGCAGTATATTCTTAAACGAATTGGACATAATGTTTGAGGAACCTTATATTTGATGTATATACTTGTATAATATACATTTCTAACTCTTATATATTTAAATTTTGCATATATAATTATAAATATTCCTTAAGTAAAATTGTATGTGGTTTATGTTTAGATGACTAATGATGACATAGACATCTTTGTTCAGAATTGATGGTCTGAGGACGAGGTAACTTCTTTGGATTGTTATATATGCTATAATAGAGAAGACAATTCTGCGTTTTAAATAATTAGTGAATAGCATTCCACACATTATATTGTGGTTTTGAATTAATAAGGGTAAGTAATTAATGAGATTTACATATAATGGTAGATATATGAAACAGATAAACAATAAGAGGCATAAATAATATATTTTTATTAATTATTTTGAAATGTTTAAAATAATCAACAACATTTAATGATTGATGATCAGATTGGTGATCTTAAACTTAATTTAATAACGTTATTGTGTAATATTTTATTTTACACTTATAATAAATATGTGTTAAATTGTATAAATGGGCTGGGATTTCTAGATGGTAATACAGTGAAAATTTTTTTAATCATAAAGTAACCAAAAGAAGGTCGGTCGGAACCATGGCACAAAGCGTTAAGAGTGTTATTTCTACCTCCTATAATATCTAAAGTATTTGTTTAATGTGTTTTATGCTATCAGTGTTAAAAAGTGATTCCAACTTAGTGATGATGATTATATATTTAAGCTTTATAACCATGATGCAGACCTGGTTCTGCAAAATACTGAAATTTAAATCTTTGAGTTTACTCAAGTAATACGATATGAATATGTATGCCCAGTATTACATAGCAAAAGATAGATCTTTGTCAATTAAAGTGTAGTTGACATTTTATCCTTAATTTGTCTCAGTTAAAAAATCATTTTTTGTCTTTTCTGTAACATAGCGTAGAACTTTGAAATGTATAAATTTTTAAGTACCATTCAAGAAATACAAGATGCGTGCAAGTCAGGATCTGAGATAAATGTACCTAATATTGTCTACTAAACAATTCATGATTAATTTATGTATCTATACACATGTATGAAAACACTAATTTGAGTTTCTGAAGTTATTTGTATATATATTCTTAGTATTTTCCATTATATATATTTTTATAAACTTTTTAATTAGAATTATATTTAAAGAATGTTAGTATAAAAATATAGTACATTTTAATAGTATTTCATTGTTCTAGATGATTATATTTGTATGTTGGAGAAAATTCTATTCAGTAGCTCTGTAAATGTGGAACAAACTCTGAAATCATAATGTTTTGCAAGCATTGTTTTGAAACTAATTGCTATGGTATATATACAGTGTATCATCACTTTCTGCATTAGGAGAGTCATTATTTCAGATGTTTTAGTTTGTTCTCAGATTCTAATTCTTCTGTGCTGCTTTACATTATTTTTGTTTTGGTAAATAATCTTTTTGGGGCAGTCTTTTTTCTGATGCGATATTCGTATGCTTTCTCTGAAGTTGCTTTTTTAGGGTGATTATAAAAGGTTACGTAAATGCCTTGATGTTTGGAAGATTTTTATTTAGCTGATACGTATTAGATCCACCTGTAGCTAAAAAACAATTTGTCATCTTACATCGTTAGCAAATTGAACATATATATATATTAGATTTAAATTTTCTATGTAAAATTTTTAATAAAATGAGATAGAAGTCTTATGATTGTATTAGTAAAATTATAAAGAAATCTGAGAACATGAATTATGGTGTATAAAGTATAAATATACAAAATGATTCGAATGTACAAATAATTTTGAAGGTTTTGATGCTAATATCTGATTAATCCTTCTTTGGCACGAATAGTATGATTTAACAATATACTGGCTTTCCATAATATCTACAAATTTCTTCCTTGTACCCCTTTTGATGGAGTTATACATTTTGCAAATTTTATCTTTTTATATTTCTTTTGAAGTTGTTCCATAATTTCCGAGTCTTTTTTAATTTCAGTGTAAATCATTCTTTGGGATTTATGTGAGTACTTGGTGCAGGAGTTCATATTGTAATGACAGGTATTACATTTCCATCCTTTTCAGCAATTCAAGTTGTGTGTTCAGGATTATTACTTTGTGGAAAATAAAATTCATTCAGTAGGTGTATTTTAACTGCTCTTTGTTTAATATTTTATTTGAGAATATTAAGCTTGTATTCATTTAAAGTTCCATCAATAATAGTGGTATTTTCGATTTCATTTGCTGTTATGGATTCTCATATTACTGGGCAACCTTCTGGTTTTACACTTGGAATTGTACTTTTGGTTTATAAGGTTATATTGAACTTTCTGCACTCGAATTATCCTAACCGAAGGTGTATTAATTTTGATTAAAATTTGCTCCCATTGGAGAAAATCACTTTGTTACAGAATAAGATTCGTTTTTGAAAATTCTTTCGTGTACGTTTTTTTCCGAAGTATGTATGAAAATTAATAGTCTACAATACTCTTTGATATATATCTTTCTTAAAATTATGATTAACTGTCGTTACAAGTTTTTTTTTTTATTTGAACCTAATCAACCTCTACTGAGGTTATTTTGCATTACATGGTTTAGCAGTACATGTGATTTAGTTAAATGTATAAGCAGGGGGATACATAAATTTTGTGAGTGTGGAAGAAATGAGATTACTGAGGTGACAAAGTTAAATAACAAGTTACAGTTTTTAAAAAATGAATGGATGGCACTGCATACGGCTGTTGTGGGATACCGAAGTAAAACATTACGTGACAGCGGAAGTTGGTGATTCGATTTGTGCAGTTTGCTGATCAGATTCTTTCTTTGGTCGTTGAACAGCTGGCACTGCCACAGCACGTGGTCGATGTCCTGCCTATAGTAACCACATTGACATTTCGGGTCGTTAGATAAACCTATTCGTGCTAGGGAATATGCCAGATTATAATGATCAGCCCTACACCTGTTGATGGTAAGTATGGTTTCTCGCTTTAAGTTTTTTCCCGAAAACCAGGGTTTAGTGTTATTGCTGTGAAAGTTTTTAAAGGAGTTCTTCCCTTTAGTCAGTCCCGCGCTAGTGATGTAGTCGAGAGTAGATTCAGTTGCTGCTATTTTAGCTTGTTCACTGAAATCCGTGAAGGGAACTTTGGTGGGGCTTGACGAAGCAGTGTTAGCTGCCATCTTGGCTAACTTGTCTGCTTCTTCGTTTCCGCGAATACCTATGTGGGCAGGAATCCAGTACAATTTAATCGAGTTTTCGCTTTGAGCTTTAATACAGAATTCAGATATTTTTGTTTTAATTTCCAAAATATAAGGGTTGGTTTTGATGTTTGCTGAACTGTGGGCTAAAGCGAAAAGGGCACTAAGAGAGTCGGTGAAAATAAGAAATATACGATTGGGGTATTTCAGAGCTATTTCCATCGCGTCTCTTATAGCTAAACATTCCGCTGTAAAAACTGAGGAGCCTTTGTTAATACTTCTGGTTGTAGCGATATCTAGATCGAAGCACAAGCATGCACTTCCCACCAAAGGCGATGTCCTGGATTTACTTCCATCAGTGTAGACGGCATGGGAGTTTTCTTCTGTGACTAGTTGGTTGAGTAGTGTGTTAGGGTTATATTTGTGTAATAAGGTTTTTCCAAACTCGGTATTGATGTCTATGTTCCTCATAAGAGAGTGGTAGTCTGTATGGTGGTTAGGAAACTG
>JAOPTO010000465.1:10587-55859 GCA_033822845.1 Tetrapedia diversipes | reverse complement strand
GCACAGAAATTTTGTTTCATTTTTTAAATTAAACAAAATTGGTACATTTTTATTAACAAAATACTGATATGCTAAAATTTGTCAACACAAGCAAACATATTTATAATATTTCTTTTATGGTATTACCAACAGCTTTACGTAAGTAAGATTAAATATAAACCTATGCGCATGTAGCTATTGCAATATTTTGAGGTGGGTCTAAAAATTTCCCACCATGCATTACCATGCATCGAAAAGGTGGCACATTTTTAATCCCACCGTGCTCCAAAGAGTTAAAGAAGATTTTGTTTGATAAACAGTATTTTATTAATTAAACTGTACTGTTTTCCTTCTCGCACCTCTGAACCGTATCCAAAAATAATTTAACAAAGAACTTGCAACCAAATAACAAGTTCTGTTGAGTGTCCCAGGGTTCCGCTCTGAAAACTCGAAGAAACGGCCAGAACCCACGAAATGCAATGCGTTTTCGGCGTCACGGTGACTGTGCCTGAAACCGCAGTGTCCCGTCGCATGAAACAACGGTCGCGACGCGAGAGACTCCTTTCGTTTGCGGTTTTCCCCGGTGCAATCAAAGATTTCGACGACGAGGCCAACAGGAAACTGGCGTCCGGTCGCATTTTTACGTTTCCCAGTTCGTTGACTTACTAGAAACGCTATTCGATCAATGATGAAACGATATGCAATTCTTCTAAATTCAATTTCAATTATCAGTTTATGTATCAACAGTCGTTTGAGCATATAAAATTTATTTTGTCACCGAGCTATGAATCTGTATGCAAATTTGTGAATGTAATTAAAAAAAAAAAAAAATACGGTTTAAGCAGAGACATGTTTCACCCGTTTACATGTTATCCTATTCCGTCAAGAGGCTCACCATACTATCTACAGAATGCAAAATTGCATTAATCGCACAATAATGCATTCTAACAATCTTTCCGATCGATTAGACTTTTTCTCACCGTATATCACCTTCTTAAACCAACTCAATTCAGTGTTAATTCAATTACTATAAATCACATAATGTATACAGGGTGTCCCAGGTTTTAATGTTCAAACTTTGTCAGTGTATTCCACAGCACAAAGCATGAAAAAAATGTTATGTAGCCATAGGTCATATAGAGCTTTATTAAGAAGTTGTAACAAAAATTCAGAATAGGAATAGTAATCAACTTGCTGTTACTGCGAGCATTGGTTTCGATAGATCAACAGTATTGTGTTTTTCAATGTGTTTATGTAAGCTATGTTTACTATCTGAGGTCACCAAATATTGAAAGGAATTTTCGCCAATAATAGCTTGTGAGGATCGTAACGAGGGCTGGCTGGCGTATGAATAGATTCAAGCGGGCACGTTTAAACACTAAGAAATAGGTAATTATTTACTTTAGAGGCCTGAACTTCGATTTTAATGATTCTGAAATATGTTATAGAAGAGAGTATTATGAACAACTTTTTCCGATACATATATTAGTTTCCGAGATATTTGCAAAATTCCTTCCGTGCTACTACATTCAATTTTTATTACAACTTCTTAATAAAGCTCTATATGACCTATGTTTACATAACATTTTTTTCCTATTTTGTGCCATAGAAAACACTAACAAAGTTTGCACATTAAAACCTGGGACACCCTGTATAAGAGGAAACAAAACCCGTTAAATAAACAACAACAACAACACCAATAATAATAATATTGTAACACAATTTATTTCGAATATTTTATGCATCATGTACATTCCATGTTTTTCTGAATGTACATTTAAATTTGCTATAAATGCACAAAAATCTGAAATCTACTTATTACAGATTCTATTCTGTAAAATTTTACAAATATTGTGTTACCAAACAGTGAAACGCTCAGAACAGTAAGAATATAAGTCAGATTTTTACAAAAGCAGATACTTCTACAAAAGAACACGAGCTAAGATGATTGCAGACCACTCAGCAAAATCTGTTAGAAATAATAAAAATTAGCGGCTGTACCCTTGCTGGCCAATTAAAAAATTTATGTTCTATCTACGACACTTTTTTAAATTTCAAACTTTTGTACTCATAAACTGAAATGCGAGGGTGAGGAAATGTTGCATGCATAATTTAAAAAGTTTAAGCTAACGAGGAAACTTTGTAAACGTTTGTTTCTGAAATGCTACTTGTGTTGTAGCTTAATTAACACGTTTCTCTCGAAACAATGCGTAACTCTTATTTAGTCGTTTATTTGTAACATAAAACTGTGCATTTGCACGAAATCCGGGATTCAGTAATAAATAAATAAATGAATGATTGTAACATCCAAGTGCAAGTTAACGAAACAAGAATAGAAACAACGCGCGTTAACCACTTAACACTCAGCCAATCGAATGGGAAGATCTCCCATTCTTTCCCCTGCCATTGATTCTACTTACTTTTGTTACTAGTTAGACTTGAAACAGTATTGTTCACATTTCATCAAATGCATTTTAACACTTATGCAAATCACTTAACACTTAGCCAATCGAATGGGGAGATCTCCTATTCTTTCCTCTGCCATTGATTCTACTTACTTTTGTTACTAGTTAGTCTTGACCTAGTATTGTTTACAGTTCATCAAATGCATTTTCTGCTCTTCCAAAGTACAATTTTTAATAAATTCAACTCTAGTTCAAGACTAACTAATATTGGGTAGTTCGGAAAGTAATTTCGTTCTTTTTGTGAAAATGAAAGACAATTCGAAATTTAAGGTCTGGTGGAGGGGGTAACTCAAAAAATACCGATTTTTTGAAAAATCCTTTTATACATTCTTGTAAACATAAAAATAGCATTCAACTTTTGTTTAAACTCTTTTTCAATATCTCTCACCATTCTCGAGATATTCGAAAAGAAAGATAATTTTCCATTCTCTTTAAGGGGTGAAATCACCCCTTGAAAATGATATTGGGCACGAACAAAAAATAGGTATGTATTATGGATGATTTACTCTATCTGTACACCAAGTTTCATATTTTTTTGAATTTCCGGGTTCGCAAACTTCCCTTGTCAGCCGAATCACGCTGAGCGACGAACGTGTTAATAATAAAATCATTAGCAATGCAACCACGTCAAAATGAGCCGAGAGTGCGTATATTGAACCACTAGCGGTCGGTAAAGTGTTAATGTTTTCTGTTTTCCAATTATTCACTATACATCTGCATACCCGAGATTCTTGTGTTTCACACTTTGTAATAAAGTTTATAAAATAAACCCAATTTTACAACAATGATGAATATATCCGTCATAGCCACTTAGAAGGGTAAACCGTGTCGTTTTATTAGCTCGATTAAAACCATCCCTTTCCAGAAAGAAAGAGATCATTGAACTAAGGGAAAAGAAAAACGAGAAGAAACGAAAAAGGGATGAAAACGCGAGGTGTCTGCGGTCTGGCCAGGCGAGCGTGGGAAAGGGAAAGGGAACGGGGCAGAAAGAGAATCCAGACACGTAAAAAATAGCGATTGTTAATTAAATCCGGTAAGCCGATGGAGAACGGCTGAAACCGCTCCCTATCATCCACCACTTCCATTCCCGTATTTGTCTTGTGGCTTTTTCTCCTTCTTTCTTTCCGTTTCTCTTGGCGGAACATTTACAATAGGTAACAAAATTTCCATATATCTGACAAATTTCAAGTATTTCAAGGAAATAAATAAAACGAAAAAGCGGTTTCAAAAGTGTAATAGACATTAATGAATTATAATCATATATATATAAAAATGAATGTGTGTATGTCTGTCTGTCTGTACTCGATAGATTCAAAAACCATACATCCAATCGCCGTGAAAATTTGGGAAATTATTAGGTATATCTCCGGGAAGGCTTTTGAAAATGTTTTTTAAAATCAGAGTTGGGGTTCTAGGTGCTCCCGAACAAATATCCTAAAAATATCAAAATAACATTTAATTAGTAATATATATCTATTTCTATGGACACGTGTCAATTTGACGGATATCCGGAGAAATAGGTATACATAGTACACAATTTTAAATTACAAACTGAAAGAGAAATAGATTTGGGTATATATTCGTGTCACTCCATCGATAAAAGTCAACAGAAATCGTTAGGAATAATAGTAACTGTTTTTGTAAACTTTGCTTATGAAGTCCCGTAAATCTAGTATTATATAAAACAAACGCATTAAGTGAAATTCCCTAGCTCCTTTTTTCAGAATATATTTAATTATCTAGTAAAGTGTAATATAATTTAAATATGTGATATAATTGTATGATATAATTAAAACATGAATAAATACATAATCCTACATCACATTTCTCACATTCGAAATATGTCTCACTTCTTTTGCTATGTTTTCGACACACTACACTTTTTGAATATCTAACAGCGAAATTAGCATTCACTTTCATCTAACTGATTGTGAGATAAGATCTATACGAAATAATTATCGATAAAATCTTCTCAGTGTCACAAACGCAAAATTTATAAGCGCCTATAGGCGGCATACAGTAGCCTAGTTTTTAACACTATTCCTACCGACACTTCACGTATACTTATTCCTACTGCGACATTCCCACGCGAGAGAGACTACAAATTTTTCTCCAAAAATAAACAATGAAAAAACAAGTGAATATTGAAAAATGTGTTATACGTATATTTAAAAAGAAGTCTAAAGTTTAAAGGCGATTCAATTACGTTGCATCTATGAAATTCTAATCGAAATTTTAAAAACGGTCATTTGACCGGTTGTGGTAGGAATAGTGTTAACCCCTTGACATACAATGACGAGTTAGGGTCGTCATTTATTTCATGTGCCACTGTAGACTTTGACGAGTCAGACTCGTCAAGAACTGTTTTCAACGAACGCTGTACAGTATACAGGGTGTTCGGACAGCCCTGGGCTTAAATTGAAAGAGTAACTCCCTGAGACATTCTAAGACGAAAATCAAGAGTAAAGATTTTGCGTTTGAGGCTTTGTTTACGAGTTATAACTAGTTAAAGATATCGTTTAATCCGGACCGTTCGACTCTTGAGAGCGGGTAACCGAGGCAACTCGGTCGGTAACGTCGCTGAGTCCACAGTGATGCTCAAGCGTCGTTACGGTCCGGATTAAACGATATCTTTAACTAGTTATAACTCGCAAACAAAGCCTCAAACGCAAAATCGTTACTCTTGATTTTCGTCTTAGAATGTCTCAGGGAGTTACTCTTTCAATTTAAGCCCAGGGCTGTCCGAACACCCTGTATAATTAGATTACTTACAATTAGTTGCATCACTAATGCGTCGATTCTGTTTTGTTTAGAATATTCAAGATTCTCCTCCCTCCCCCCTTTCAAAAAGAATTTCAAAATAAAATGTTCTGTTTCCAAACTCGCGCATAACCGTTCAATTGATCCAAAGTAAATAGTATTTTTCTGAACGTGTCAAATTCCATTTTATTTGTATGCCCAGGGGTTAACAACTATGCCAATTTCGTATTCCTCAGCTACTCAAATATCCAATCCACGATACAGAGACTGTTTCCATTGAAAATGAAATCTATTAATTTTAAAAGCGGATCATCGAATAACGAGACCAAATCCCTACCCAAATCCACCTATCCCCTAGCCATCGTCCCCGGGGGTCAAGCAAAGGTCCGCCCATACCGAAGATCGACACGGTGGGATTCGGGTCGCGATTAGTCGCGTGTTTTGATCGCGCAAAGCCGTCGAAAATGGGACGAAGGAAAAGGGAAGGAGGATTCGAGGCGTCCCCCGCGGATTGAATTACTCTCGTGTGTCCCCTGTGCGCTGTCAGGTCGGTCCGAAAATGGTTGGAAAACCGTGGCGGACGGGCCGGTGGAGGAGAGCCACGTTAATTGGACGGATGATGCCGCTAAATCCAGGGAATCTTGAAAGGCCGAGAGTCGAGGGAGGCATCCGGCGCCGTTTTATCAGAAATTAAAGGGGGAAATGGCTGGGAACACGTCGCGTGCTCGCAGAACTGAGGAAAAACTGGTTCAGGCCCACTGCGAACTATAAACATGTAATCGAAAAAGGATCTAAAACTATTCCAGTATCGATTTTAACGAAATATTTGTAAAGTGATGATAATAAACAATTCTTCGATAATACGTAGGAAATGTTAACCCTTTGCACTCGTGAAGCGACCTATACTCGTCGAATAATACTAATTTCAATGATTATCAAGTGCCAAATTATTTATTAAGATTCGTTAAGCGATATACTAAAAGTTACTCATGTGACTGTTTAACCACTTGGATTTGAAAATCTGTGAAATTATCACTTGCCGTTTTATCAGAAATTAAAGGGGGAAATGGCTGGGACACGTCGCGTGCTCGCAGAACTGAGGAAAAAATGGGTTCAGATCCTCTGTGAACTATAAACATGTAATCGAAAAAGAATTTAAAACTAATCCATTATCGATTTTAACAAAATATTTGTGAAGCGATGATAATACACAATTCTCCGATAATGTATAGAAAATTTTAACCCTCTGCACTCAAGAAGCGACTCATAGTCCTCGAATAATACTAATTTCAAAGATTTTCTAGCAGCAAATTATTTATTAAGATTCGTTAAACGATATACTAAAAGTTACTCATGTGACTGTTTAACTGTTTGGATTTGAAAATGTGTGAAATTATCACTTGCCGTTTTATCAGGAATTAAAGAGGGAAATGGCTGAGACACGTCGCGTGCTCGCAGAACTAAGGAAAAAATGGGTTCAGACCCTCTGTGAACTATAAACATGTAATCGAAAAAGGAACTGCAACTAATCCAGTATCGATTTTAACAAAATATTTGTAAAATGATGATAATACACAATTCTCCGATAATGTATAGAAAATTTTAACCCTCTGCACTCGAAAAGCGACTCATAGTCCTCGAATAATACTAATTTCAAAGATTTTCTAGCGGCAAATTATTTATTAAGATAAAGGAAATTCAACGTATATTTATTAAAATAAGTAGGATTTATTTTCGTACGATGAGCAAAGTGTTCTTAACCCTTTAACTGTGGGTGTGGTTTATAAACCACATGCTAAAATTATAGCTGTGGTATGTAAATAACAAGCTACATTTTGCTAATATCAAATTTGCGACTGTGGTTTACATAATACTAAAAATAAAAATAAAATAGATTGAATAAAAAAAATCTTTTTCGATTCTACAAGAAGTATCCGCAGTTAAAGGGTTAATGCAACCGTCTGGTGGCGAGAAACATGAATCGCAGTGCCGGCATGAACGTGTTAATTTAATACTGAGAAGATTAACAGCTTGTTCAAATACTTGCCAATGCTACATCTTTTTCACTGTAAAATTTCGTAACTCTTTAAGACAAACAACTATTGTTAGATGATACTCTGCTCGGATAACAGAATAACTGGGTGCAATATTCAGATAATAGAAGGTCGGATAAGTGATATCCTACTGTAGTCGATCAAACATAAAGTCTGTAGCTGCTGCAATCACTAAGTCTACCACTCCGAGCTACTATAAGACCACGAAGACGGGAGGCGATGCATTTTTAGCTCGCGACCGATTGATCGTCCCAGCTTTGGCACTACAAACGATAACCCCATGACACTTGCGAAACGGTTGAACAATAAACATTTTGTCGTCGCGTCAATCCTACGATAAGGGGGACAAATAAAGCTCCCTAAGTGTTGCGTTCGTAAAACGAGCGGCAATGACCTGGTCGCGTTTACGGATCTCGATGCGCACATTATCATCACAGCTCTTCGGTGTCCCCCTTTTTCATTCCACGTGGACGAGTCACGAGACACCCTGGACTGATCCGAGTTAAAGCTTAAGTGTTTTGCCCGAACATGGTATAGGAATACTATAGAATATTACAGAAACTGTGATAGGGGCATTTGATACTTTTGATGTGGATCTTTACAAGTAAACGTGCATCTCCATCAGAACGTTCATAAATTTTTAACTGTAATTTTCTAGAAATAATCTGGTAACGTATGTACACTATGTAGGCACACTGTTTTTAAGCTGTTCGTATCACGTAATTACGTGACAACATAAAAATTAATATTAGGTAGTATTTCTAGTACCGAATTTTCTGCAAAATACACTACATATTTTTTTTTTTTATCTTTATCTATGGTATAGTAGCGGACAAAAGTTTAAGACGACGGGACAATGTAAAACATAATTTTATGGTTCGCAAATATTGTTTACGTATTCATTTTTATTGTCACTATGGTATAACACTATTCATTGATTAGCACAGAATATAAATTTCATCTATACTGTTATTTCTTATTAATTAATTTATTTATTTTCTTTGACCCTTTGGTCTTTAACTTTTGTTCGCTACTATAGAAGAAAATGCTGCATACTTCTTATCGCTCGCGATATAGTAAAAATTTTTTGTTTCCATACTCAACTTTCAAAGAGAAATCTCTTCGTTCCATGGATTTTTCGAATTCAAAGTAATTAATTTTTTAATAATCCATCGATCTACTGGTCATTGTTCTAGAAAAATTCGCTCGTTTGTTAAGGATTAATTAACCTGTTCACAACGGGTGCCGTATAAATACGGCAGTCATTTTTTTGGTTCGCAAAAGCAGATACTAACCATATACGATACAGATTTTATTGTTAGAGGAATAAAGTATTTTTCTTAGTAAGAGTGTTCTGTCCTACAGAACAAAAGCGGGAAGTTTTCATACTAAAAAACATTATTAAAAAATAATATGTAATAAATACTATTAAAATTGTTGGGTTTTCAAAATAATAATAATAATAATAATGCACGCACTCTATAATTAATCCTAAATATTACTTAATTACTAATAGCTATCACTTATTCTCTGCATTTATTCACATACACGGGCCTGGAAGAACTGCGCGGTGCCGAAACATGTGCGGTAACACCGCGTTGTTCTGTTGTTTTTACATTTTCCCCTTCCTTCGATCTCGTACTCTTTGTTTCATCTCTATCAAAAATCATAATCATATTATTTTTTATTTCAATGGCGAAGTCAAAATAAAGCTAGTATAAGCATTAAGCAACGCAGAAAATGGTGGCGAGGTATGGTTCAGATGCGTCGTCGCAAAAGGGTTAAATTCAAGGAAATCGCTTCCACGCATAAGCGTCCGGATCCTGTCCCTAAAGCGGGCATCATTGTACACCGTGACGCAGGGAATTCGGAAGAAAAAAGAGCAAAACGGCAAGGAAAACCTTCCACACCGATCCAGTTCACGAATTACAAAGGACCACACGCATCGCTCAAGCTCGAGCGTGTCAAGGCGTTGGTTTCTCGCGGAATCCTCGCAGTTTCCTCGTCGCTCCGCGTGAACCACAGAGAGAACGTCCGTAGGCCCGGTGAAACACCAAGGGAAAGAGATCACAGACGCATGAAACGAGCAGGGGGAAAGGGGGGAGGCGGATCTGACTAAGTGCCAAGCGGGCAAAAATAGCCATGGTACCAAGGCACGATGCTAAATTCGCCAGGCAATAACGGAGCAACGAGGGGGATCCAGCAGCAGCAGCTCGTCTCTCTGCTCGGCCACGCCGTCACCACGTGAGACAAGGAGCGTCTCTTCTGATCCCCCTCTGCTTGTCGTCCTCTGTCCCTTTCGCCCGCTGAATGGCCGTAATCAGCGACACCCAGCAACACAGAACAGGACACGGTGTGCGAATTTTCGAGCAGCGACGGTGTCGCGAATGGAATTAGCTGAGGGCCACGTTAGATTAACCCTTCGCACTCGAGAGGAGACTCGAGGTCTTCAAAAAATTCCCAATGCAGAGGGTTGAAATGAAACAGCGCCGAAATTAACTTGTACTGAAATTTATTCAATTCGGTTAACCCTTTGAGTGCTAAATACTTTTGGTCGAAGTACCCCGCATGGATGGTGCTCTATTAGCAATTGTTACTTGCTCTAAAAGGGAGCGAGGAAAAATTAACAAAAACGCATATACGTGTTAGCGCAGAATCGTTCAAGGCATTTGTGAGGCGAGCCGGCTCACAGAATGCCATGCATCAAGCATTTTCTAGACTGCTGTCAATGAAGGAAAATTTGAATAAAGGCGGCAAAGTTCAGCCAGAGGTGGTAACGAAGAGACCGTTGATATTATAAAAAAAAGGAACAGAAATAAATGTAACGTCGAAGGGGTCAGACGTGTTGTCCTACTCTTGAGTTTTATTTTAATTTTAATAGTCAGACGTGTAGTCTTATTTTTGAGTTCTATTTAATTTTAACATGCGCATTAATAGCATGCATCGCATTTGCTATGACTCACTACTAGACTAATAAAATTTCGAACCTGTCGAAAGTTTTATTTTAATAGTCAAACGCGTAGTCTTATTCCTCAGTTTTTAATTTAATTTTAATATACGCGTCCATAATCCACGCAAGTAACATTCGCCAGAGACGTATATATGCGCCCATACCAGTCAAAGGGTTAAATAACACTGTATCTTTTAAATGTGATTTACTCGAGCTCGGGAATTGCGAAAGCGGTCATTCGATCATACAGAATCGTTTTTCGAGTGTAAAGGGTTAACACCAAATGTACCACGGCCGATCTTGGAGTGAAATTCTGCATTCAATGATAAAAATGGAATTTTTATGCAGTGTGTAAAAGACTGCCATAATTGCGACACCTAGTAGGTTAATTAGACACTTAATCGGTGACTGCCACGTGACCGCAGTACGTTCCTGATTTCTCGTGCTCGATCGTTGGTCTCGTTCTGGACACCGTAGTGTAAATACGCAAAAGAAACATGTAAAATGTATTAAGCGTGTATATTAGAAAATATATTGTGAATTCTGTATACAAAAGATGTCTTTTGTCAGTCTAAACCCATCAAGAACTAACAGAGATTGTTTTCCTGTATTAAATTTATTTGTTCTTTTGAGAAAAATGTAACTTTTATTTTGAAAAGAGACATATAACGTGACCGGTACACGGTTAGTGTTAACTCTTTGAGGCACACGATTTTGGAGAAAACTCAAGTTGCACAGATTTTTTTTTTTTATAAAAAAGCAGAAAAGAACATACGTTTCAATTATTAAAATGTTAAACTGTTCGACAAAGTAACTTCAATCTTTTGAGACATGTTTAAAACATATCCCACCGTATATAAGAAGCTAGGCAAAAGATGGGACCAGCTTTAACCTACCTAACCCAAAGAGTTAATCGAAGCTCTCTTCGAAGTTCTTCCTGTCTGCCTTCCTTCGCCTTTCTCTGATGCGAGAAAATATTTTGTAAAAGGCAGAAATTGGTTCCGGTAATTAAGATTATTAAGCATGGAAAAATATTCATTAATTAACCCCTTTATGTTGAAAGCTACCAGACAAGTTTTGAAGAGTGCAAAATATCACAGTGACGCGTCATCAATACTACAATAAATACTTTCTCCATTAATATAAAAGAAAACAAACATACTATTTCAGTGCCTTAACTTAAATTTGGTAAGTTATGAAATAAATTAAGTAAGTAACGATTAACTATGAGAGTAAGTAATGACTCTCATTAATTAATTATAGCTTTAATAAATATTGTTCCCGACATCTGAATTAAATCATCAACAATAATTAGCAATTATGATTCAATTAAATAAAAGATTTATTCGACGACGATATTTAATTTCTCGAGTCATCATAAATAACAAGATCCCAAAACCAAAGGAAGCAATACTCCTACAGTATTAACAGAAATAATCAATTTTCTCGCTTGGATTAATAAACTATTTTAATTCACAATCAATTAATCCTGACATTAAAAAAAAAAAATCTCCGAACGGAGGTGTCAGTGATTTATTCGATTGATATGGAACAGAATTGAGCAGCGTTGAAACGACGATTTATTCGATCGCGAAAGGCATCCAGGGACGATGGGAATTTTAATTGGTCGAGATTGTAGGTTGCAACGCGTCAATTTGCACGCTCTGACGAACGGCAGGCTCGCGAATTGCGTGCAAACTATGCCTTTATCCGCGTCTTCCTCCTTATGGTCTGTGTTAAACAGTGTGAGTCTCGTGCAAGCCGAGTGTGGGTTCTTATCGAGAGAATCGAAGGTCTGCCGGCTATTGCATAGGCTGCAATTGAAGTTATTAGTGGTTTCTTCCGTATATACAAACACAATTCTCTTCCACGAGGTGAAATACAACAGGTACTCTACGAAACAGTAGATAAGTACACGATGGATAAATTATATACACAGATGCTTCCACTTTAACCCTTTGCACTCCAGAGATGATTCTTAGTCGTCTAATGATATTAACCCTTCGGTGCTCGAGAGGTGACTGTTAGTTACCAAATGAGAGTTTTGCAAATTTTCAAACTGTAATTCGTTTGTTTATTAGTTAGACTCAGAGGTCAATTATGTAAGAAGTTAGACTCAGGAGAGTCATATATGTAAATTTTAGTATATCACTTAACTAAACTATATAACGTGTAATATAGGCTCTAGTTTTAGTAAATGTTTCGAATTTGAAAATTGTTTAAGTTAGTATCATTAAACGACTAACAATCACCCCTCGAGTGCAAACGGTTAACTTCAAAAATTTTCAAATTCAAAATATTTGCTAAGATTCGGCTGTATGAAACATCATTTAGTTTAGTTAGGTGATATACTAAAATTTACATATATGACTATTTAACCTCAGGGTCTGACCAATAAACAAACTAACTAAAGTGTGAAAATTTGCAAAATTATCATTTGGTGACTGAGAGTCACCTTTGGTGTGCAAAGGGTTAATAGTATTAGGGTGTTACATTATAAATGTTGCTTTCCAGGTTTTTATGAATAACCCTTTGCACTCGAGTGGTAACTCAGTCGTTAAATGAAACATTCTTCAAAGATTTCTACTATATCAGCTAGAATTTGCGTAACTGAGGATTTAACTAATTCTCTGCCGATTGTTAACCCGATTTTCACTCTATCTTACTAAATAAAATAGAAAAGGATTCAATTTCGATGCGTTCAAGCTAGGGTTGATTGCAAATTTTCCGAACACTTGAAAGCTTCGAGAAAACGAAGCGAATACCTTCTTCTCAGGTATCTTAGCATACAAATCAAGGGACAAAAGTGTTCGGATAATGGAGTTTCAGGATAAAATTTTACATTAACACGTTCGACTGACCAGCGTGATTCGACTGGGTTTCTTGTTGGGCCCAAATCCGATTGCATATAAAACTGGGGTAAAAAAATATAAAAACAACAAAAATTTTAACTTCTTACCTTTATATTTATATATATTATACTTTAATGCACATTCCATTGAATTCCTTTAAAAATTCCAATTTAAAATCCTATTTAATTTTAAGAAAAAGAGCGTCATCCAAATATGGGTGACGTGGCAACGAACGTGTTAAACAGCGTTTATTTATTTGAATGGAAATCAACGAAATCATTTATTTCAGTATTTAAAGGTTCTATATCCTTTTGAGCTGCTAAGTCACATGAATTTTACAATACTAAACTCTCATTGGATAAACAAAAGAATCAGTTATCCCTATATAATCCCTAAACGTGAGGTTAAATTGGGATTATAATATATACAAGAGTATTTTCAATACAACAAAATACGAAAATATCTTAAAATTTGGTATACTAGCAGTGCATCAGTGCAAAATATATAAGAATATTCGATTTCGATGGAAATCTGTAAGTGATTTCAAACTTTTGGTCGATAGCGTACATAAGAGTGTTCCAATCGTGGTATTTCAATCTGCTGATTCGTTACGCTGATTTGACGTTGGGAAAATTTTCTCGCTAGCTTCGTCGACCAAATATTTCAGTCGAATCGTTTGTCCACGAATTTCCTATCAACATTAACCGTTTTAGCACCGAGCGAAAGGAGCGTACCTAAGTGAAGAATACCGGGCCGAATCGACGAGTTTGCAGAGGTTTGCGAAAATTCTCGTAAAAACCAAAGTATGAGTGATATTTACAAAATTTAAAAAGCAGCATATTGCGAAATCAATGTGTTGCATCGAATTTGAACCATTTTAACATTTTATAAAGTTATTTTGAAACACCGATCTCTTGTGATGAGTATAATAAGGCTCCAATGGAGGCATAACGATATATTGTCGTCGGTATTTTTGGCAAGTGCACCGAACGACGATACTAAAAGGGTTAATGTATCAGAATTCGTTAAGTATTTCAACATATTTACGATGCAGGATTTAGTGCATGTGTATTATATTATATTTCAAAAGGTCCTGGACTGCAGCTCCTTGCATAGCCCCTTGCTGACGGGCGGCCTTTTCTTCAAGAAAAGCCACCCGGCTAGGTGAGAAACGCGGCAGGTTTAACGATCGCCTCTTCGAGACTCGCCATGGACAGCCGGACGACAGCATATGCACTTCACGCGCTCCTCGTCGAGTACACACACACACACAGTCTCTGAAAAGAGCCTCGCGTCCGTTTTCTCTCTTCCTCTCTTTTCCGCTGGTGTCGACAGTGAAACGGAGGAAGGAACAGAAAGCAAACGGTGAACGTGTTGGCCTAAGCTGTGCAAACACACCGACGACGCGACGTGTGCCCATTCGTGGTCGATTATGCAGCGCCTATCGAACGCGAGCCGGCAGCCTCGTGCAAGGCGCAATTACGCCGGATGAATGGAAGGCTTCCAGACATAAATTAAAACCGCGAGTGCCTCGAGTGTTACGCTTCGCGTTTCACCGGGAATTCCTCTTCCCACTGACGTCCGGCTAACGTCGACCGGTCGACCTTTCTCTCTCGATCTCGCTTGAAGGAGACCATTGTCGGCTATACGTCGTTCCCGCGTGTGTTCAGGGCTTTTTACCGAGCAAAAGTATGCTCTCGAAGGAAGACACGCGGTGGACGTCCCCAGGATCAAGTGTGCGACGAAGGACGAGGTTGTTCCGTTTTCATTCCTTCCAATTCACGCCACCATGTGTACACCATAATGCTTCGATGCGTTTGCTCTCACGCGTATAGACGTTGTTCTTTCATAGGGGAACTTCGAATGAACAAAGAATGAAAAACGAAACACAGGCGATAGGATGAAAGGTTCGAGAGAATTGGTCAAAACGAATGATTCTTCTAATTCCTCTGTTACATATAGGATTCGGTCATGTTAAGAATCCGCGATTTGTGGTTAGATTTGTTGCTATCTGTTCATGTTTAACATAATAAAAATGATTATGGTGAGAGAGAGAGAGAGAGAGAGAGAGAGAGAGAATGAGAGAGAGAGAGAGAGAGAGAGAGAAGCAAGAATCGTCGTTCACTTGATTTTCGAATGATAAATCTCACTCTGACTGTAAACATTCAAGCGATAAGAATATATTACGTATTGCAAAAGTAAAGATCGTATTATTACCACCCTATTTCCACTGAATATTTAACAGATCATTCAATTTCGACCATATTTAACCTTGTAATCCATTCATTTATTGAGATAAACAACTATTTGCAAATACGTATTTTGTTATTTATTTCATAAATAATTTTATTTGTTGTGTGGAAATCTACTTGCGTCAGTTGTCCACAACGTTCGAAATGTGCCGGGTTTTTTCGACATAAAATCTGAACAGCGCGATCGCACTGCTTGGATATTATCAAATGGATAATATCCAATACCACTACTATATAATAAACTTTGTTTTCTAACAGTACGCATACTATCCTCTGGCCTCGTGGACACTGTAGAAAGGCAAGCCAGAGGGGCCTTAGCGATATTTTTTCTCCGTCCAAAGGTCATCTCGCGAGCCAGCCTGTCGCAGTGAATTAACGCGAACGTCGCGCGCAATTGCGGGGGTGTTTCGAGTAGTTGACTCGGTTCATTGCAGCAACGAGAGGAGTCAGCCTAGTCGGCGGATGCTCGGAGGCGGCGGCGGCGAGACCAAGGTGGAGAGGGCGAGAGCGAGGAACACGAGGAACGGTCGCGATTATTGCAAGATTTATTGCCCCCCTTCGTTTCGTCTGCTCTCTGAAGAACAGCAGAAGAGGAGACGAAAGGCACGACACAGAGTGCACGAATTGCGACAACTCGACTCAAACGGTTTCCTTGGTCTTTCCTCATTCCTTTTCATAATTAATACTGGAATCCTCTTTTTCTGAAATCTTTTAGTCGCGATGGTTGCTAACTGTTTGACCAGCACATTCCTTCCTCTGCTGAAAAAATATATTTTTTCCTGTACAATACCGGGTTGCGCAAACAGCTGGAAATCTGAATCAGAGACTCAATTTCTGATCCAATCGGAGAACTCGAAAAAATGGAACTGTTAGAAATTGAATACAGAAATACTACGAAGCGAAAACTAACCATAAACCACCTTCTTCCAGCATACTTTCTTAACACTTTGCCGGCCGCACATTTATCGAATCGCTGTTACGCTGCCGTTGGTGAGATTCACGCAGGTTCTATTGTTTGCAAAAAGTGATATCTACGCAATCGTTCGTAACATAAGTAGTTACAATTTGATAAATTGGGACCGGAAAACAGTTAAAACCACTGTTTCCCTGTTCGTCAAATATTGATCTGCAACAATGTATTTACCTATACAAACATCAAAATGAAGCATCACCGTTGTCGAAAAGAAGTCACGGATACGTACAGCGACCAGCAAAGTATTAAGAGATTCTTCCAAGAACCCAAGCCACATTTGGCATTTTACAGAGTTCGAAAACGTGAAGAAACAGAACAAAAGAGCTGAAGGACCCGGATGGGGTTGTAGAAATTTCGAACACTGCGTTTTGTTAGTCTCACGATAAAGCTCAGAAGATTCGGTCACAGTTTTCCTTCTGTGGTGGAATCATTGAATGTGTCGTTGTCATAGAGTGTGGAATGTAAGAAAGAATGTTTATATGAGTATGAAGTATGTCTGACAAACGTAAGGATAAACATTAAAGTTCGTGTTATAGAATGAGTGCAACAAAGTATGATCTGTGATTTGTATAAGCATGGGGTTAGATAGAGTGAACGACGATAAAAAAGAAGAGATGGTGATAACAGCATTTCTGGAAACGTATTTTTGGAGAGAACATTGAGAGAGATAGTGTGACCTAAACTGTATTTTACCATGTTTAATATTTTTATTATATAACATTATGTAACATGTATTATATACCACCCATTTATTAAGAAGTACACGGATCATCCCTTAAGTATATGTACAGCTCTTAACCTTTTACACTCAAAAATCAATTCTTATTAATCAAGTAATGTCACTTTCAAAAACTTCGAAATGCAAATTTATTTATTTATACAGGATTAACCCATTAGAGAATTACAAGGAAATTATTACACTGAGGTATAAAAATATAATAAGAGATTGGCTGAAAAGATGTAAGGTAAGATAGGTATTGTTGTTAACATTAATGATCATTTAATTCATACCTGAGTGGTATGCAAAAGCGATTTTATGTGACTGTATATGAAAAAAGTTGTATCTCCTTCAAAAATTGGAATATTAATTGCAAATTTTTCTAAAATTTCAAAGGAATTTATAAGGCCACTGAGAACTTTGTAAACAAGAAGAGCTAATCATACTTAAAACTTCCAGTATTATTTATCTAAATGAAATAAACTTTAGTGTAAGTAAATTCTGGTAGCGTTTAATTTCAATGTCTTGCACTTGGAAATTTTCGAAGTCGGAAAGTAGCTTTTCGAGCGCACCCGTTTAAATATACGTTCGAAACCAAGAATTCTACAATAACCTATTTCTAAACAAGTAACGTTATCAAACCAAAAGCTACAAAACACGCAAGCCATCGCCTATCGCGAGCTCTTCCACCGTCCTCGTCCTGAAAAGTAAAATAACACCGTGATGAGCCGACTGGGGAGCACCGTCTGCCATTGTCTCGCAAGGGCAACGCTTTTTCACGGTCTCCAAGACGCCTCTCCCTCTTCGTCGTCGCTGCACATCCAGTGACGCGTGTTGCGGCTCCGTGACGCTATCACAAGGCCCTTGCTGTCTTGTTCGCGCACAATGAAACCCATTGTGTACCTCGTTTCTCCGAGCAAACGAGTCTCGTCGAGAGCGGAGCACATTCTCGCGCGACCTGCCCCCTGTTATCGCGTGCACCCGTTCCTTTTTCGAGGCTCGCTCGAGCGTTTGCACGCCCTCGATGATTCCGAAGCGAGCTAGAAGGCGTCGACGCCCTTTTCGCGGCTTCCTGGAAATCGTTTATCTTCGGTAACCCGTTCGATCGACGCCGCGAAAGCGATCGAGGGTGGGAAGAGAGAGAACGGCTACGTTTTTATGGCGCGGAGAACGAGAGGGGTGTTCTGACGACCTCGGCGTGAAACTGAGGCGGGAACCGAAGGCGGGTGCGTTTTATGGATTCTGATTAGGGAGCAACGATCTTGTATTGGATCGATGAGATACGAGACAGGTTCTGGGAGCCAGGGAACCCGCGCTGGAAATTTAACCTTTAGCGAACGAATGCCGCCATATTCGCGAGATTATAAATGTTGAGCGTCAAATATCGCTCCTAGCACGTCAGTTTGATATGCGAGTGTTTGTAGAAGGCAAGGGCGCGGACTGTGTGGTGACTCTGGTGACTGTGTTGACAGAGTTGATTTGACAGACTGACTCGACTGAATTGACTGACTTGATTGAGTTGACTGAGTTGACTGCCTTGAATGAGTTGACTGAGTTGATTGACTTGACTGCATTGACTGAGACGCTGCCACCGGCCACCATCCACTTCTTGTTTTGACAAACCCGCTGATTGGTCCTTTCAAATTCGGAAAAATACCAATCAGCGAGCCTAAGCTGGTTAGGTACTCCTCCTTGAGCCCTTAGTTCGCTCATGGAGGAGGGGTATTGCCGCGTTAGTGGTGAGGGTGGTGGTGTCGGTTAGCAACGACGGAAAATTCCTCCAGGTTCTGGCCGTCGGTCTTTTACCGTTACAAATGTGTGCCAGGACCCTTCAGAAATTCTCTCTTTATGACACGGCCTCGGCTATTGAGAACGAAAGAAGCGAAAATCTAAACACGTGTAGCTTAAAAATACACCGTTTCTCGCCAGGTCATAGATTAATCTTTTAGTTGCATGCTAATAAACTAAGAATATTAAACTCAAAAATAGCCTTCGTTCCGCGTCCGTGTCATAAACTGTAGAGTGGCGACATGGCGGTGTTGATGCATTATGCGCCTCAACAATAAATATTTAACCCCTTGACCTAACACGATATCTGCCAATTGCGCGAGCTATAGTAAACAAGAAAGTCGATCGCGCGCCGTGCCATTCAACTGTTCAGCTGAGTACCCGAACTGGCGCAAAATGTATACTTTTCATGACATATATATTTCAGTGCAACGAAAGGAATTGTGAAATAATAAACAATGTTTAGGTACAAATAGCAATTTTAAGACGTCTAGGGTGTAATCATAATCAATTGATCGGTTGACAAAAATAATTTATTATTTCGAAGTAGATAATGAATCAATAACACTTTGTAAATAAATACTTAGTTAATTTAACCCTTTCGCAACGGGCGGTGACTATAGTCCACCCCCGTGAAGTTTCGCGAACAGAGTATTATTGCATTATGGGATAATTTTTAAACCCTTTCATTTCTACAGCCGATTACAGTTATGCTCGGCGTAAGATTCCGCAGTATTGAACGTACTACGGGCAATTGCAATTGTTCCGCAAGTGCACACTTGTGGCGCGGCGGCCCGTTCTGCAGGGGTATTGCACCGTAGAATTCGTCCGTAGCAAAAGGGTTAATAAAAATTAGTTACAATCAAAGGAAAAATATTCGATGTGGAATAACTCCAATTACTTGGTCTAATAATAATACACGGCATCTTATGCACAAATTCCACACCACGAGTCTGACTCGTGGCTTTCGTTTATGGCATAAATTCTTTACAAGTCTGACTCGTGGCTTTTGTTTATGGCATAAATTCTTTACAAGTCTGACTCGTGGTTTTCGCTTATGGCACAAATTTTTTTACCACGAGTCTCACTCGTGGTTATAGGCCAAAGGGTTAAAACAAATCGAAAGCTACCATACAGAACACGTAATTATTACGATACTTGTAATTTTAATCGTTTGCGTACCACGAGTCACTTTCGCGCTCTTCCGATTTCCTGTCGAGAAAACCCAGTGCATTTAACCAATCTAGACAATTGACAGCGCACAATTTATATAATATATATAATATACAAATAATAGTATATAATACAAGTACATTATATATATAATAGTATTTCATAAAATAATAAGTGACAAATTAAAAATATGAAAAATTTGAAGAACAAATAATATTTCGACACATAATCGAAAGAGCGCAATCGCGCTCCTTGGCGTTTTGTGATCGTGTTTTTAAAAAACCCTCTAGTACGCAAACGGTTAAACAAATTCATTTAATGTAGATGACCAAATACTGTAGGAAGCGGGGTTGTGCGAGTCGCGGGGCGGCCGAGGAAAACAGTTGAATGAAAGTAGTAAAAATGATGGCGTGGACGGCGTCTTAGCTGTAACCGATTGCATATTCTGTAATAAATTCCACTACAACATTATACTTTTCATAATAAATTTCCCTACAATACTTTTAGGACCAACTCTACACATTTGAAACTACGAGAAATGTATACACAGTCACTTTGTGCATTCGATCGTCGAGACCCCCTCGAAAGCGTTCGCCGTGCGAGGGTTAATGACGCGATTAAGCCTTAGTGAACAAATGCCGCCATAAAAGCTGCATAACATGACATTTTGGGAAATCTGTTAGGTACGATGGTGCTTATGCACGCTAAAATTAAGGACGATCGGCAATTGTTGTAAGGGCGAACGGAAAATTTCATGTTATTCATACAGGTACGAACAAAAATTGCGCTGTTTGCTCAGATAGAAAAACGCCGGGAGAAAGGCAGGAAACACGTAATTATTGCAATACATGTACTAAATAAGCCTGGTATCTATATAGGGGACTATTGGAAGAAGTACCACATCCAAATAAGAATATAAGTAATTTTGTATAAATGCATAGTAAATCTATAAAAAATAAATTGATAAATGTATACAAATCTATACATTACATACATAAATCTATTCGCTTATATCAACTCCGACTATTTTTCTGTAATTTTTACTTGAGTGAACTTTTGTATGGACAAATCTGTTCATATATTTATCACTACTGAAAAATTCGATAAAATCCAATAAAGTAACATTAATTATGCACTTTTTCTCGCCTTGGAAATAAAGAAATTAATTTCTTAAAAATCCGTCGATCTACTGCTTGTTGTTCTAGAAGAATCCGCTCGTTTGTTAAGGGTTAACCTTCGAACTAAGGTCCATTTTTGTGGCAAATTTGTTTGTTTTACTTACATGGGAAAAAGAGATTTATAAATTACAAGAAGGGAAATACGTATCGATAGAAACGAAAGAAAAGTATAATAAAGAAGACGCGAAAGAATAATACAAGCAGACGCAGAAAGTAGGCACAGTGAAAGCTGTTGAGATCTACACATTGTATGAAAAGCCTTTGAACGTTATTCTAAAAAGAGTTAACGAAGGAAATCGAGAAATCGAGAACATATATATATATCGGAAAGCAACATATATGTGTGTGTGTACGATTAATTAGGTTCGAATTATTGAATGCACTTTAGGAAGAAATGTACGGCAAAAGCTAACAGATTTTGACACAGCATAGAATTTGAGAAATGTGAATTTCGTTACTTTACCATCCTACAATGAAGTTCTTTTTATAACAGAGCTAATACAAATATTTGTAACTTATTTAGTAGTATCACATTTTTTTATTGTTATTATTTATTACCATAACCAAGGTGTAAAACAAATCTCAGTTATCGACTGCTCGATCACGAAAGTGATTTGAACAGTTTATGTAGGCTAAAATGGAAAATCTACTGGGGGCAAGTGAAAATATCGCTACAGTGGAAAGTTTAGAGTGTATCATGAATCGTACCATGAATTGAATGTATTTATGAAAATTCACGAATTTATCATACTTTCATTATTTATTAATGCTGCCGTGCTTAACCTAATACAATTGAAACCTTGTTCATTAATAGTAAAATACTTGTTTTTATCATTTTCTATTTTTCATTTTGCCAGCATTTTTATTATACATATGATGATCTTCCAATCTAAACCGAATATTCATCCGTGAATATTTATTTAAGAATGATTTCCAAATCGTGTATACAATATGTCCTCGCCACTGTATTTATACATGTTAATATTAATGTACGAACTAAGTATAATGAATTTTCTATCATCCAGTAGTATTTTCACGGGAATACATGCGCACGGCATTGTGTAAAATGAACCACCACTAAGCCCGTTCACTAAACGCCTGTAACAGTAGGTGCAAATACCTTCGGCAGCCACCGTGAACGCAAAACCTCGGTCACGGATGATTCGTTCGACTCCATCCATGTAACACGTTTCTCGCATAAATCTCGACCCGGCTCCGAATAGCACGGGATTTCCAGAGAAATTGCACCGTACGCGCGCAACGCCACCCTCCCTCGTTCGATCCTCGTGATTATTATGCATCGCACGACCGGGCCAAAGAGCAATCGAGCGCGTGCATGAGAGAGAGCCAGCGAGAACGGGAGAGAGAAACAGAAACAGAAAAAGAAGAGGGAGAGAGAGAGAGAAACGAGAGAGAGAGAGTGTGTGAAAGAGCAAGAGAGAGAGTAAAAGAAAAAGAGGGAGTGAGAGAGAGAGAGAAACGAGAGAGTGTGTGTGAAAGAGAAAAAAAGAGAAAAAGAGAGAAAGAGGAAGAAGAGAACAAGAAAGAGAGAGAATGAGGGAGAGAGAGAGAAAGCTAGAAAAAAAGAGAAAGAGAAAGAAAGAGAGGATGAGGAGAGAGGGAAAACTAGAGAAAGAGAGAGACAAAGAGAAAGAAGAGAACGAGAAAGAAAGAGATAATGAGAGAAAGCTAGAAAAAGAGAGAGAAAGAGAAAGAAGGGAACAAGAAAGAGAGAATGAGAGAAATAAAGAGAATGATAGAAAGAGAGAAAGAGAGAATGGGAGGGAGAGAGAAAAAGAGAAAAGAGGAAAGAAAGCATGGTCGAAGGAGCGTGATGCAGTAATGACCCAGACGAACTGCATCCTTGTGCCATATAAAGCCGCTGGCTACGGGAGAGCGTGCGTTACGCACGCTCGCGTGTTCACGCGCGGCATCGGCCATCACGCTCGTCACGGGCTCTTTATCACCGACTCACTGCCGCCTACTCTCTTCTTCGCGACGTGTACCCGACGGTGAACGAGCCAGAGGCGGAGGAAGCACGATTTATGGGGGCGTTTTTGGTGATACACAAGGACAGGGCTTTAACTTTTTGTCGTCGAAGTCTACGATATACGTTCACCGTGAAGCATCTTTAACGTTCTTGCAACGGATGACGTTCTGGTATACACGACAAAATCTTATCACTAAACTGCAGCTTTTTGTGCACTTATGAAACACACATAATATTCTGAAAGCGATAAAAATCTACGAAGATCCCGCTTTTCTAATTTCATCCATCAAATTTAATATGAATTTGCATAGCAATCCACTGCCTATTTAACAATGTTTATTTCAAATTCGGGTCAAATCACATTATATTTACACTTACAGTTCCATGTACGTTACAATGGAAAACGAAATGATTCATATTATTATTATTAAAATCAGTGTACTTCTATAAAATGATAAAGTTGCCTACTACTGTATGCAAGAAAGAAATCCACTGAAGGAACAAACGCGACGAACGACATCGAAATACCAATGACGTCTCAGAGACGTTATAGTATGTCAAGGGGTTAAGCCAAACTTCGAATAATCACCGTTCAACTGCAGTGAAATACCTCCACAAATTCGCATCCATTAGCAACGTCACCTATTCATTAGCCTAATGCAAAAATCGCGAAGATTTTCACGAACGAAGCGCTCTTTCCGTCTGTCGTAAGAAGAGAAGCTTGAAAGGGAAAAATCCATTCGCTCTAGGAAGCGAAGAGGAGGGTCGGGCGTCTTGCGCTACATTTATCCGGCATTTCCGTGGAAACGTCTCCGCGGGATGATATTCAGGGACGTATCCAGGGGCGCGTGAGCCTCGGAGGAAGTCAGCCGAGCGCGAACAACAGTACTCGCCGATTAGACATCGCGGAGCGAGCGCGCGCTTTCTTCCTTTCAGGCGTGTGTGACTCGACGAGGGGAACAATGAAACGGAGAAGGAAGGCAAAAACGCGTGTAAAGAGGCGGAGGGAAAAGGCCTGTCTTCCGTATCCATGAAGAACGCAGAAAGGCATAAATAACGCGCGACTCCGTTTCTTACGACGAGCAGAATCAGAATTAACGGAAAATTCTACAGGGTGTTCTCGAAGTTTATTCAACCGTAGAGGGCAATTGAAATTGTTATAGAAACTTCTTCAATTTAGGTTTTAGGGCAAGTGCCGTGGGGTCAACCACAGTTCTCTTTCCGGAAGGCTGCATAGCCTTCCTCACTCCGTGGCTAGATCCTTCAGGACAAAGGTCCGATCTTTTAGGCGACGCAACGTCGGGTTGTTTGCCATTTCTAGAATTTCCCATGCATACTACAAACAATACGTCCCTCGACGTCCGATGGCTATGTGTCTTCGGGACACTACCCACCAAGTGGCGCCTTAGGGTTCCATTCATACTTTCTAACGTATTTTCTAACCAAACACCAAATGTCTTGTTGTATGCCTGACTATCATACTCTTATCTACTCAAACAAGTCTTATCGCAATAGTCATCCTGTGAACCGTTATTTTTTTCCAATTATTTTGACGCTTACTAATAACTCATCCATGTCCTTTGATCCTTAAGTCACTGATACTCCTTCAACTCCTTCAAGTTTTCCCCATATTATCTCATCCTTTACTACTTCGTTTCACTGATCCTTAAAAGAAATATAACGAAATCCAAAAAGCAGACTTGTCCTAGAACAGCCGTATCGTATAGTTGTATTAACCCTTTGCGGACGGAGCAGTAAAGAAAATAGTCACGTCGCGCGTTTGTGTTATAAAAACTAAAGCTGTATTTAAATAAGTTTCTCACAAAATCTAACAAAATCATAAACAAACGAATTTAGGCCAACTTGACTTAGGCTAGTATACCCATGCGTATTTTATACGTGTCGTTTACGACAGACAAACGCCAGCCGCAGCGCGAGACTTGGGCAGATATATCCGACACTCGTCCACAAAGGGTTATATCTGATTAACCTCGCCGTGCAATACTCTTCTCTTAAAAATTCCTCACGTGTGGCACTCATTTCCACTATCGGAAATGCAACAGTTCAGTCATAAGTCGTTCAATAGCCAAAGTCACGATCTAAGTATTTCCAACGACCATCCAAAAATATGCGGTCGCTAACAAGATAGAAGTTTAACCCTTTGCACTACCGCGAATCTCTGAAAAAGCCGTGCCAAACTTGGCCGTCAGAATGGTTGCGGGAGGTGCCGAGCGGCGGAGCTCGAGTGGTACAATTTGAAACACAATACCTTAGGACTGAGTTACATAGTCCCGCTCTCGTAATTACTTCACACGATGAAAATCTTTGAAAATTTAAATGAATTTGAATAAAAAATTTGTAGAAATACTTTAATTATTACATATAATAATAATAATAATAATAATAATAATAATATAAATATAATAATAAAGGAAATAATAAACACATCAGAAATAAATTTTAATATAGAGAACCGAGAATGGACCTGAGCTGACCCGAGGTTAGGAACACGAGTCAGACTCGTGGTATTCATGTTTGGCCTGAAATGTCGATAACGATTCTGACTCGTGATATTCATGTTTGGCACAAAACTTTCATCACGAGTCAGACTCGTCAAAGTAGTGCAAGGGGTTAAGAGAACGTTCAGGGGAATGCAAATGAAAAATCATAGATGTCGAACAGGTTATTTTAACACATTGTGTACGGCACTCTGTTCGTCGAAAAAACTGCATACAAGCACTATTTTCAATTTATATTCGTAAATTCTTAAGTGTTAGTATATGTTTTTTATATACCGGTTTATTGTGTAACAATAAACGTGGCAAATGTAACAAACATAACAAATACATCAAATTATTTCGAGTGGTGGAAAATATGTAAGAAAATATTAAAACGAGATATCTCGTGACCCGTACGCAACGTGTTAAGTAAAATAAAAAGGTAATTGTAGGTATTGATTACATTATACAAGGATGTAGATGATGTATCGTATCATAAGTATATGAATCATGATATATTATAGATGACCAAAATCAGTGAACAAATTTCGTTTTGTACGTGTCTATCAAATAATTTATTCACGTTTGGTTTGCTTTCCATACGAATGCATGCGTTTGATCCAACGCATTTCATTGCTCGCCGCGATCAACGAGCCGTTTGTGCGTTCTCGTAATTTGGCGGCGGTTGCCATCGCGTATATAATTGTTCATATATTTTCGTGAACGTTATGATCGTCGGCAACCGATCAACCATGTTTAAAGGCTCTTAAAGCCGCTAACAACTGGTCGACAAATGTCAAACGACAGTTATATTCCAGGCCAAAATGAATTTCCTCGAAATAATAGGGTGCTCTTTCTCGCATCTCACAAGACTATTCTAACGGGCGAAACTGCCACGGAACAAAGGGCTTTAAAGATAGACTAACGACAACGAGCATAGCTCTCTAAAAATTTAGTAGCAGTGTTGAATTACCGGTAGCTGGAATGGGTGCAACACGTGAGGGATTTTAAGAAATGAATTTTTACGGCGAGGTTAACCCCTTGACATACGAATTAAATGGAATTTGATGCGACCGAAAAATACCATTTAATTTCGCTCAACTGAACGGTTACGTGAAATTGAATGTTACTTTCAGTGTGTTTCTTCTTACGTGTTCGATGCTTTTTTGTTCTTGAAGTTGAGAAAGTGATAGGCTGGACCATCTCGAACGTTGTAAACAAACAAGAATCGACGCACGAGTGAAGCAACTATGTAATCTAATCGTATACTGCACGGCGTCCGCCGAAAAAAGCGCTTGACGAGTCTGACTCGTCAAAGTCTACAGTGGCCCGTAAAATGAATGACGAGTCAGACTCGTCATTGTATGTCAAGGGGTTAATCAAATTTAACACTAGAACTACCAAACCAGTCAAAATGAACAATTGATGATTACTTATAGCAACCTTATAAATTCTCCGTGATAAAGCTTCCAAAACTGACTATGATTTTCTGCAGAAGGTATAACTAAAGACTTGTCTTCTATGTGTTCGGTATTTTTTCATGTAATTTTCAATTTGATTTCTTCCATGCAAATAAGTACACTATAATTGTGGGTAGTTCTAGTGTTAAAGCAACTATACGATACGGCAGTTTTAGGACAAGTCTGCTTCTTGGGTTTCGTTCTAGTCCTTTTAAGGATTAGTAAAAATGAGATAAGGTGAGGAAAATTTGGAGTTCAAAGAGTACGAGTGACTTAGGTATCAAAGGACATGGATGAATTTATTAGTAAGCGTTAAAATATTTGGAAAAAAATAACTGTTGAGAGGATGACTATTGCGATAAGCAGGCTTGTTTGAGTAGATGCGAGTTTGATAACCAGGCATACAAGAGCAGTAAGTTACGTGGAATTTAGCATCGGCTTAAATATTCCAAAGCCATCGCGTATAAATGCGTCACGGGATAGAGGAGGAGAGAGGAACGCGTTCCTCGGCTCGAGGGCTTCCTCTTTTCATCCGGCGCGCTCGAATTGCGCGGGCACCGCGATAAATCAATTGCGGGACGGCTAAACGCTCCCGCGCGCAACCTCCTCTTCACCACTCCTCTTTTTATTTCTTCCGCTTTCGACGAAAACGCACCCCTCCTCCTCGCGTTTCTACACGAGACCGAGATTAACTTCTTCGTCGTAGTGGCAGGCTTCAGAAAGAAGGATTTCAACCAGCGGGGTGGTGGAAAAAGAGCACCCCTGCAACACACCCGTCCCTTTTTACCCCCCTCTTCCTCCCAACCATGCTGCGCCCCCGGATATTGCTGTATCGCGGCATTATGCAAATAATTATTCCGTCGACACCGGTATCCTTTCAGCGGTCTCAGGAACAAATATTTGCCTCAGTTCCAGCCTCCTCCGCCCTCTCGCCCTGCCGCCTCTTTCCGTATCCGTAGACGAGACGAAGTATTTTATTCGCAGCCTCGTATCCCCGCGAATGCGAAGAATTTACATTTTAATTGCGACAGACGCGGGGGCAAGGGAGAAACGACGAGGAGGAAAAGAGAAGGAGTTGCTCTGCCTGTTATTCTTCACCCTCCAAAGGGCGGGACGGGGCGGGAACCCTCTCCCTTCGTCGATACGACGAAATATTACGACGCTGCCGGGTTTCCCGGGAACAGAGCTGTTTTGTATAATGAAGCGTCGAACGTTTTTTGAACATCGTTTCGATGTATAATGGAAATCTGCAATTTGATACTTGATAAATTGACCACGCGATTATTCGTGATTTCATGGGACGCTTAACACACCAGGTTTACCATAAGTTAAGTATACTTATTTTTACCAAAGGGGTTAAAATGACCCTTTTCGGTATTTGATTAGAAAAATTATAAATTGATCTATTTGTTGTGAAGATTATATGTTTTATAAATGTAAGTAAAAATTAAGTAAAATATTCTCATAAAATGCAACAAGAATTTTCTTGAAGAAAACTAACAGAAGGTTTTCTCAGAGGGTTCGAAATGACCCCTTGGTAAATCTATTGTTAAACGCACTATGAGGATAGTGGATAGAAAATGAAGTTAGATCCATTTTAACGTCGTTGTTGCATTCTCTGGCATATTGTTGTTCATTCCAATATGTCCGCATAATATGCAAATGATTACATTATTTTTGAGTATACAAATTTTATATAACGGAAGATTCCAAGTTAAATAATAATACTAAAAAAGAATTGTAACACACTTTCTTAGTCACTTTTCGGATTCACTGAATTGGTCGTTCGGTGAGAGCATACACATAAGTAAAGATACATTGCTAAAAACATAACTTCAACTAGTAACTTTAACCCTCGATTGTTACTTTGGGTCGAAACAAACCAAAGGTTAATTGGAGAAAGGTATCTTCAACCTGGAACGTTGTTTCATTTCTTAATTTTTTATTGTCAGAACATATCGTAATAATTGAATTTAATATCACTGCTATTTTTCAAATAACTGATGAAGAATAACCCTTTCGCTACGAACTGATTTTCCGGCGCACTATTCTCGTTGAATGAGCCGCTGCGTCGAGAGTGTGCACTTACGGAAAATTTACAATCGCCTATTCAATACCACAGCATCTTACGCGGAGCGACTGTAATTGTTGGTAGAAGAGAAACGGTTAAAAAGTGATAACAATACGATTAGAAAATATAACTTAATAATAGCGTTACAATGCCGATAACAAATGACTATGGTTACCGTTCGCGCGTATCGAGCGTCAGACGTACGGTGACTATAGTCACTGGTCGAAGCGAAAGGGTTAAGGTAAGTCTAAAATAAGACAGCTGTTGATTAGGCGTATCTGTATGAATAGGAAAATACACTCCTAATAAGAAGATAGTTATGTCTATTTCAACAATTGCTTGTAGAAGAAAATGAAGGAAAAATAATAAAAGTGTTGATTTTCCCCGAACTGTTCCTCGATCGCCCCAACTTCAAAGGCAGGGCCACCAACAGTTTCAGTTCCTCTGGCATATCGATCAACCGCGGTCCTCCTTCTTACAAATCGCGGATCGTTATTATTTCCCGGAACAGCTTACACCTCGCGGAACGCTGCGTCGCGAAATTTACGAGCGCGTAAATTAGCCGAAACGAAGTTTCCGCATGGCCCCCCAGTCCCTCTGACCCCTTTTACCGAAGAACCCGCGAGCCTTCCACCCTTCCGCGACCGAGGGACCAGGCGAAAACGAAGAATAAGAAGAAAGATCGACCGAAGCAAGGTTAAACTCCCCTTCTTAGCGATGCTCGCGCGTCTCGGGTATCACGGCTGCGAGGAACCAGGCAATTTGTCGTTCGACAAATTAATTTCTTAAATTATATAGCCTGGCCGACCGTTGCAGGCAGCTTTATTGCTCGGATGCTTTATGATCTTGTATTTTTTCCCCCGGCCCTCCCCACTTCGCGACCCCGCTTTCTCTCTGTCTGCGCCAACACCGCGTAATTAAAGGTCCCGGGGATGCCGTGGAAACACTTTACTCGATCTTGAGAATAAATTGCACGACAGAATTCCTGTTTCGTCGTCAGTGAGCTTTTGACTGCGAAACGAGCGCATATATTATCGTGCGATGCATTTAGCCACCGACTGGGAACACACTATATTCGCTGCAATAGTACGGAGTGTCCTGTGAGGAACAGAGCTCCAATGTTAAGTCGTTCGAGAAAGTACACGGAATAAGTTAGTATCCTGAATAACAGAATATTTTAACTAAAATTTTCATTTTCTCTAAATAAAAGAGTTTGCGTTTTCTCACGTTTCAAACACTTTACATTTGATTTCACTTTGTTCGCAAAATGAGCTTCTTAACACTTAGCCAACCGAATGGGGAGATCTCCCATTTTTTCCTCTGCAATTAATTCTATTTACTTTTGTTATTAGTTAATCTTAAATTAGTGTTGAATTTATTAAAAATTGTACTTTAGAAGAGCAGAAAATGCATTTGATGAACTGTGAACAACATTAGTTCGGAACCAACTAATAACAAAAGTAAATAGAATCAGTGGCAGAGGAAAGAATTGGACACCTCCCCATTAGGTCGGTTAAATGTTAAAAGCTGAATTTATCTACTTTACTGTGCTTATAAATTTAAAAATTACAATTTTAAAAGTCCATTAGAGCATTCCGTATCCTTATGTGCATCAATTTTTGCTTTCTCTTTATTTATTAATAATCTTCCACGTGGAATTCTAATAAAACCGTATTAAAATGTAATTGCGCAAGATACAGATCGATTTCAGATTTACCAATTTCTTATTTTCCTTGAATTTCTATTTTATGATCAAGCAATCTTTTTACGTTTACAAGCTATTATACGGGTTTCTAAATTACACGAACGAGGTCACGCGAAGACCGCATGATTCTCAATTAGAGCTCGTCGCAATCGAGGGCTAAAAAGCACCTAACAGAAGTAATCTAACTGTTTCAAGTTCTTATCAATCCTCTGCTTTCGACCGCCAGAGAAACCTGAACGTCACGCGAGTTTCTCATCGAGGAAACAGCACAGCATCCCAATGCCATCGATCCACCACATAATCGGCTCTTTTTGTCCTGCGTGCTCCATCAGATTAGTAAACCGGTCTCCGTTAGCTAAGAGGCACGATCGCCTCGTTATCCAAGCAAAAATACCTTAACCCATTAAAAACCAACGCTGTATTGATGCAACATTTCAATCACAGAGTTTCTTCGGTTAATTCGCATCACCGACTGACTGATTTTTATCCCTTTAAGAGCTACTGTCGCCTATACAGAATTTCGAACTTTCATGTTGTTAGAAATCACGAAATATGATACCATCAGAGTAATGAATATTACTTGTCTCCTAATAATGTTATAATATGTTAGAAATTCAATACAAAAATACTACGAAGTAAAAATGCATGATAAACCAGCTTTCTCTTAACGTAATTTCTGAAAGGCTTCTTCCAAACACCTCAATCACATCTGGCATTTTAGAAAGCACGAAAACATTAAGAAACAGAAGAAAGGGACTGAAGGACCTGGACGGGGTTGTTGGAATTTCGTCCACTGCGTTTTGCTAGTCTCATGACAAAGCTTGCAAGGTTCGGTCACAGTTGTACTTCTTCGTGTTACATGGTGTAATAAATAAAAGTATTTAAAATAAGAGTGTATTTTATTTAGTAATATAAAACCCCATTTCCAATGTAACAAAATTTTATTTGACTCTTTGCACTCGATAATGACGATAGTCATTAAATAAAATCATTCTTAAAAATTTCCAAATACCAATTACAGAAGTTAAATAGGATGAGAATTTACTAATATTAACCCTTTGACTACTATGGGCACATATATGTGTCTGACGGAAGCTACTCGTGTGAACTATGGACGCGTATATGCGTTTGTCAATTTTTCCTCGCTCCCATTTAGAACACAATTGCTAATAAAGCGCCGTCCACGCGGAACACTTCGTGGAGTTAAGATTTGCTTAACTTAAGTTTATAAATCTATTTTATCCTTTATGATCGAAAATTTATTAGATTGGTACATATATCTCATCTCAAATGCATAAGACTGATATGTATGTATGCACATGAAGATCAGGTTTTATTTTATAATTTTTTTATAAGAAGTGCATAATTCTACGTAATTTTAGTTAACCATCACACTTTGAGGCAACTTGTCCGTTCTTAAAGGATTAACATTGTGATTTTTAATTGTTTGCTAACCTTAACCTAATCTTCACCCCAATCATATCACTTCCGGCCAAACAATCAATAATGAAATTTGATTTAAGATTTCACATAAAAGAATAAAAATTAGGATGTATAATTCTGTATCACGTTAGAAAATTTACTACAATACTTTTATTGAATTTCAACGCGAATTTTATATCACATTTCATTGTTATCTCTTATTATCAGATGCTAATTACTCGATTCACAAATTTTACTTTATTATTCTGACGATCATTTCAAGAACTAATCATAACGATTACAAGAGAGGATAAAGTTCACGTCAGGGAAACAATTAAGGATAATGATTAAAAATAATGTGTAATTAATCTAGGAACATTTAAATGCAGAAAAATATTCATCTTTCTTTAAAATTCAGAAATTGCAACTTACTATATTTACATTACAACAAAAAATGTAATTTTTCCGGCTTCTGCAAAACTTAATCTGGCTCGAGGATCGATGAATCAACAAAATTTTATATTCCAAATGCATCAAAGAAAAAGTTAGCAAAAGTCTAAGCAATTTTGCGAATTTTTTATTGTAAATGATCAATAATCCACTAAGAAGTCTCCTCTCGTCTACTTACTTTTTCGTCGAATCGACGGATAAGCTCACTGAATATCATTTACATGTAAAAACGATTTCTGTCCGACTTTTAACGCGAGTAACACAGTGCAACGAGAATAAACGGAGAAAGTCTGCAGTCGTGCGTCGTCGTGCAGCATCGATGAAACGGTACCCACACGTGCGCTCGCGAGTGCAACCCACGGTCGTTGCATTCCCTATGCAACTGGGTCGCTCGAAAATATGCACGTACGGTGACGTTAGCCGATCTCCTTTAACGAGACGCGATTTACCGGCAACACCTCTAGAAACAAGATGATTTTGCACGCCTCTCGTCCTTCGTGCGACACTGTTCCACCTTTGGAATTGCACGAAGTTAATGGGCGCATTGAGATAATCCTACAAGGAGGCTTTTATCAAATTTAATGCGATTTCTGTATCTGAAGAAAAATCAGTTAAAAAGAATATTGAACATAATTGATCCGAGAGCGTTTTAAACGGAGAAAAATATACGTGTTACTATTGATTAAAGAATTGCTGATAACTGCGCTTAGATTAAAAGGAAATAGCAAATAACTTTCCTTGACGCATTACTTTATTAAGTTATTTTGACACCATTCATTTCACGAGTGTTAAGCCTAATCATGTAGAAAAGTATTGCGTTCTTTATCTATTTTTGCACGTAACAATATAATTTATAATTTATCATTTATGTTAAAATTTACTATTTACTCAATTTATAATTTATAATATAATTTGCTATGCATATATATTATACTTCAATGCTTATTCTATTAAATTCCTTTTAAAATTCCAATTTTCAATCCTATTTAACTGCAAGAAAAAGAGAGTCACCCAAATATGGGTGACGTGGCAACGAACGTGTTAAAAAGAATATTGAACATAATTGATCCGAGAGCGTTTTAAACGGAGAAAAATATGTGTTACTGTTGAATAAAGAATCGTTGATAGCTGTACTTAGATTAAAAGGAAATAACAAATAACTTTCCTTAATGCATTACTTTATTAAGTTATTTTGACACCATTCATTTCACGAGTGTTAAGCCTAATCATGTAGAAAAGTATTGCGTTCTTTATCTATTTTTGCACGTAACAATATAATTTATAATTTATCATTTATGTTAAAATTTACTATTTACTCAATTTATAATTTATAATATAATTTGCTATGCATATATATTATACTTCAATGCTTATTCTATTAAATTCCTTTTAAAATTCCAATTTTCAATCCTATTTAACTGCAAGAAAAAGAGAGTCACCCAAATATGGGTGACGTGGCAACGAACGTGTTAAAAAGAATATTGAACATAATTGATCCGAGAGCGTTTTAAACGGAGAAAAATATGTGTTACTGTTGAATAAAGAATCGTTGATAGCTGTACTTAGATTAAAAGGAAATAACAAATAACTTTCCTTAATGCATTACTTTATTAAGTTATTTTGACACCATTCATTTCACGAGTGTTAAGCCTAATCATGTAGAAAAGTATTGCGTTCTTTACTCATTTTTGCACTTAACAATATAATTTATAATTTATTATTTATGTTTAAATTTACTATTTACTTAATTTATAATTTATAATATAATTAACTATTCATATCAATATTCCAGGACATGTAGCATTTTAGTAGATGAAAATGAAGGTTTTCAAGACAGAAGAAAAAAAATAGAAAAATATTGAATTCCTATCTTGACATCGTATGTGTTAACTTTAACGTAATTGTACAATAATACGAGCAATCTTTTTGTATATAAGTAGCAAGAGCTAAAAAATGAAGATCATTGATACTATGTATCATCGATAAAAGCCCCATGCTGGAACACAGCCACTGATGTGGTGCACAGTAGCTTCTTTCAGAGCTGGTGATAAAAGGATTCCGTATAAACCGGTCGAAACAGCGATCTCCATTGACGTTGACTTCCTAGGAGCTCTCTCGTACTCTTTCTCGGTGCATCCAGCGACAGCAGCAGTAGTAGATAGTGGACAGGCTTGCGATAATAGTCACGCACGTAGTTTATGTACAATACAGACAAAAAGTTTGGAAAGACTATGAATTTCAAGCATGACGAGAATTTGAAAGGAGAGGAGATTCAGGTTTGTATTACCTCAAAAACCTGTTCAGTTAGTAATCCACGAAAATAAAGGTAAATCGATACGTCTTTTTATTTATAATTTTTATAATGGCTGTTTATGTCAATTACTTGGCTACAAATATGCTGAAATATTTTCGAGTCTTTTTTTTTACATAGCACACATGGTTATATATTTTTTCTCTCTTTATATACATTAAATGTTATCAAATCACCTTTTAGTATCCATTTTTTGCAAATAAACACAAAGTTCAATTGAATATTCACAAAGCTAATTGTTTCATGTCGAGTTAAAAGTTATTACACAAAAATAACTTCATACAAAACAATCAACCATATAAATGGTATAGAAAAAACACGATTATCTTGTTTTTATATCCAATTGAAATATGTATAAGACACGAAAATTTATTTTTCATTATGCAAATAAGAAAATGGGTGCATGCATCCGCGTGATGTGCAGCTAGTCACATTAAAGGTTTAATAAGCAAGCAGGTTGCTTGCATATTGCTATGATCCAGCTATATACAGGGCGAGTTTCGTAACTTGATTATCTTAAGTATCTCGTAAATTACTTGTTACAAAAGAAAATGTCTTAGATAAAAATTGCATATGTTAAAATATTGCAGTACCACATGTTCCTTTTAATACCATGCAGCTTTTATTTTAAATATTTTTCTTTATGATAAATGAATCACAAGCTGCTTGAGGTGAATGAGTTACAAGATTCACCCTCATATACAGTGTCTCAAAAATTCCGTGTCAAGTTGTCCCAGACTTCTGTATTAATACTTTGGCCACCATGTCACTCATATGTGGATGATGCGAAAATTTCTATATATCAATTGGTAAGAATTTGATCCACTTTGATTAACAGTAACTTTGATAATTGTAAGCACCTGTATTCACCAATAAGAATAAAATCTACCGTTTACAATGCTTCAAAGGTATATCTGAACTAAGATTATTAAAAATTAATTTCAATCATCACAAGAATTATACTTTAACCCTTTGTGCTCGGAAGATGACTGTGTTAGGCACCAAATAATAGTATCGCAACTTTTCAGACTTTAATCAGTTTGTATACTAGTCAGACTCAGAGGTTAAATAGTCATATATGTAAATTTTAGTATATCACTTAACTGAACTAAATAACGTATAACACAAGTGAATATTAGTAAATATTTCAAATTATACTTTAACCCTTTGCGCTCGAGAGATGACTGTTAGTCACCAAATAATAGTTTCACAAATTTTCAGACTTTAGTTAATTTGTATACTAACCAGACTCAGAGGTTAAATAGCCATATATGTAAATTTTAGTATATCACTTAACTGAACTAAATAACGTATAATACAAGTGAATATTAGTAAATATTTCAAATTATACTTTAGCTCTTTGCACTCGAGAGATGACTGTTAGTCACCAAATAATAGTTTTGCAAATTTTCAGACTTTAGTTAATTTGTATACTAGCCAGACTCAGAGGTTAAATAGTCATACATGTAAATTTTAGTATATCACTTAACTGAACTAAATAACGCATAATATAAGCGATTCTTAGTAACCATTCCGAATTTGAAAATATTTGAAGTTAGTATCATTAGACAATTAACAGTCACCTCTCGAGTGGAAAGGGTTAAATATGCCTGGCGCTTTACGCGTTAATCAGACGATTTAGTTATCTGTGCAAATGGGAGAGCTCTTCCAAATTTTTTGACAGTAATATATGCATGCATCAGAAGCTAAGTACACAACTGGGAGAGAGAGAGAGACAAGCGACCGAGGGACCGATACCGTGTTATTTATGGGAGAGCGATAGCGTGACACAGGAAACGAGAATCTCGCGATCCGGACGGGAGGAGATCGGCGCAGATAGAAATTAATTAATCGCCTACGGGACACCCTGCTTCCTTGCTTACGCTAAATTTGGAGACTCGAAGGCCTGGGGAGACGTCTCAACTTCATTAACGGCTTCATTTCGGGAACAGTTAGTGATATGCTCGTGATGGAGGGACGATTAAACGTGTTGGAACTATGAACGATTAATTACTACACTATTTCGCAATAGATTTATGGTAGACACGTTCATATCGTACATGTTGAAACTGAAAATCTGTATATATCTAATTAAATGGAATCAGGTATTTACAGATTTAGTAGTGGAATAGGAATTTATTACTGATATGAAAAGATTGACTGACTAGTACGGGGTCAGTATTACTTTTAATCGCAATAACACAAATTTATTCACGCATTCTTGATGTACCCCTCTTGGAAAACTGCCAAGCTTCTCGTTTTAGAAGTATGAACCTTGAGTACGACAGATATAAATAATTGAGATCATAAATCCTTTAAGTTTGAAGAAAAAACATTTGGAAATACGACCGTGTAGTTTTTAGATAAATGAATAATTACATACGTTTGAGTATTTTGCAATTAATATTTAATTAACATTTACTAGAAAAGTGTTTTCAAAATCTAAGGCATTTTACAGCTCAAAAGCAGCATTTAAAGGCAACCGCAAGTATTTATCACTTTAATTACGTAAAGAGGTATTAAATATGTATTAATATTTATAAGAACTCCTATTTTGGAGGGAGAAATCGTACTTCTTTCCAGTTTAATCGATTTATGACCTCGGCGAACTTGGAGTCCCACAAATCCATCCTGCAATCAGGTGTTCCGTGTCTCGAAAACGTTAAGAACCACTGTGCTCTACACATATTCCTCGATCGAGACCACGACGCGACGAGTGAACAGCGTGGCGTAAAAATCGGCTCGCGACACCGTGACCCGTCCTCGTTTAGCGTGTGACACACAGAGCCGGAGTCACTCGCGTGGCCTCGTGACAAACCACGAAGAAGTAGGGTGGATATGTGTCCGGGACACGAAAAAAAGCGCGCACCAGCAGCAGCACGCCGCTTTTCGGCTCCAGCTGTTGTCGCCAAGTATCAACGAGCGAGCGGAGAAGAGAGGTCAATGGCCTCACGGTGCAATGGTGCAGTGTGCAAGCGAGCCACAGGGTACAGCAAGTGAGAGGAGAAAGGGGGGGAGCGAGAACGCACGCGTGCGAGAGAGAAAAAGGGGGAGAGAGAGAAAGAGGAAGAGAGGGAAGAAAAGAGTGAGAGGGGAAAAAGAGTGAAAAGGAGGATGAGAGGGAGAATGAGAGAAGAGGGAGAGAGGAAGAGAGGAAGGAAAATACAGAAAGAGGGAGAGAGAGAGGGGGAGAAAGGAAAAGAGCGGGAGAGAGAGGGAGAAAGGAAAAGAGCGAGGAAGAGGAAGAGAGGGAAAAGTAGAGTGAAAAGGAGGATGAGAGGGAGAATGAGAGAGGTGGCAGAGAGGAAGAGAGGAAGGAAAAGAGCGAGAGAGGGAGAGAGAACACAGAGATGAAAGGAGAGAGAATGGAGGAGGGGACACCACGCATCTGTGCGAGCGTTCGCACCGTCTGCCAAGTAATCCGCGAGCGGAACCTTGAAGCATGGATCGCGTGTGGGTCGAGACGGATCGCAGCCAGTTCAGGCGGAGACAGGTAAACAAGCTAGAAGAGAGAGTCCGACGAGACAGGGGCGAACGGTATTTCTATTTCAGACGATAACGCGACGAGGGGTTGGCTGAAAAAGTGGGACCCTCGTCGTTTCGAACCCCTACGCACCAGGAACACGTAGGTGTTTTGTGTCGAGGTGTAACGAGAGTATCGATCTGACGCGCTATGTGAAAGTCCTGGATGATGGCTTACTAGGGCATTCAACAACATAAAATTTATACGAAGAATAACTACTATTCGAGAATATTTGTGTTCTCTCTTAACCCTTTGTACTAAAACGGCGCTGCTATGCCGCCCGGGAAGTTTAATGCGTCCAAAGTGCAATATGTAATAGATTTTGTTGTATTCAATGCAAAAATAAATAAATTGGTGAAACTTTATCATTTGAATACGTTTGTCCCAGTGTAAAATAATTTTAAGGTACCTGTAAAATGTTTCCTTAACACTATTCCTACAGACACTTCACGTATATCTATTCGTAACGTGACATTCCCACGTAAAACAAGTTACAAATTTTTCTCAGAAACTAAACAATGAAAAAAGAAGTGAATATTGAAAAATTATACGTATATTTGAGGAAATGTCTAAAGTTTAAAGGCGATTCAATTATGTTGTATATGTGAAATTCTAATCGAAATTTTAAGAACGGTCATTTGACCGGTCGTGGTAGGAATAGTGCAAATATAGCCTAAATCGTCTCGAGTTGCTGGTTCGTTCGAGCGAAACGGCTTCCAGTGCAAAGGGTTAATACAGTTGGAACCCCGTATCTGCGGGGGATGGGCTCCTATGTCTTTCGTGGGTAATTGAAACCGTGGATAATATGAAAATACTAGATTACAAAGTGGCTCCAAAAAATATTCGTACACTGTATTATAAGGTAATTCACCTAATCCTGAAATTCTGATTTCAATGAAATTCTGTGTGTGTACAGACCATAGTGTGTCTTGTGCGGAGCAATTTTTTTGGCGGCAAAATGTCTTTTAAGGGGGCTGATAACAAACGTCAAAGTTTTAATGATTGTTCATGCTTTGAATACAAGCTTTTCTGGGTTCTTTTTTATAACAGGGCGATAGAGTATTAAAAATCAAACATTTTCTATTCCAAAGGTTTTGCTTTATTAAGTATCATTACAAAGTTATCTTTAAAAAATGAGAGAAAGTTTCACTCCTTTAAAATGGCATTTAGATGAAAAGAAAAGATTAATTCATACGTGTATTATTACGATCTACATACCCACCAAGTTTTATCAAATACTTCTATCAGGCTCAGAATTTCAGGGTTAAACGAATTTATTTGTAACATAGTGTACAAATACTTTTTGGAGCCATTGTACATCTACAACTTCTCAATCAAACCCATACTTCGACCAGGTTCTGCATTCCATTTTCATAACACCAGACTCTTATAGCCATACATTAACACTAGATTTACGGACATTTTATGTATATCTACTTTTAATATTTATATATTAAGGAATAGGTATACATAAAAAAAGAATTTAAGATTGCAGAACATAGAGGGAAACAGATTTGGGTATATTTGTATCACTCCATCAATGAAACTCAGCAAAAGTTGCTGGGAATAATAGTAATTATTTTTGCAAATTTTACTCATTAACACGTTTGTCGCCCAGCGTGATTTGACTGAACTTCTCGCTGGGCCCAAATCCGATTGCATAGAAAACTGGGGTAAAAAAATATAAAACCAGCAAGAGTTTTAACTTTTTTAATTTTTATTGTATGTATTTTATATTATATATATTATTCCATTGACTTCCTCTTAAAATTTCAATTTAAAATACTATTTAACTTCAAGAAAAAGAACGTCACCCAAATATGGGAGACGTGACGACGAACGTGTTAAGTCCGAAACCCGTCAAATCGACGGGTACCGTAAACCTAGTGTTAATAAAAATAAACGGGAAGCTTAATCCTGGATTCCTAAACATTCAACACGCAAACCACGCAAAATATGTAAACACTTGTAACTTTTAAAGTGAAAAAGGTAGAAAAATGAACTTCGATTACTCAAACGAACTATTGTGTTCATCTTAATTTCAGAAAATTAATTATGAACATTAAAAATAAACAACTTTTCAGATTGAAAGTGTGTTTTATTGCTCCTGGTATTTTATAAAACAAAAATCATCAATATAATATGTTCGTCTGAGAGACGAACGTTTATGAATAGTGTAAAAGTGAACAACCCAATTGATCAACACATGAATAACCAAAAAATACTGTTGAAACATGTTTCACTGCACCAACGCAGTATAATTCAAACAACACAAACAACCAAGTAAACAATTTTCAGCGCACGTGATGTTAAAAAGAAAAGAGAGCTGCCATAATCATAAAGGGACGCTATTAAGACAGAGAAATACGGGTGCAAGGTAAGCTGTCCAAACTTCTGCAAACGCGAGGAACGCGACGCAATCACCCCTATCGCACGGTTTAAACTATCCCCGTGCACCCTCTGGCGAAAAAAGCGCAATTTTCCGCAGACGAGAAAAACGTCACGTATAATAAAATGGTCCAAAGTCGAGACCGTGCTTGGCTCTACCTACCATGTCAGCATCGCGCCCGGACCTGCCCCCTTCTCCTGGTGCATCGACGGGGACGGAAACTCTCCCTTCATGAAATATACAACAGACTGCTTCGAGCTGACTGACGTCGAACTGGCTCCTTCGACCGTTTCGACGCAGTGGTCCAGTGTAGCGATGGAATCGACACTGATACTGTTGATGATATTCAGTCAATTCGATACCGAAGTACTTAGTAACAGGTATCGATATATATATTTCAATCAAGATCTACAATAATCAGAGACATAAGTAGAGCCCTACAGTGCGCTTGGAATAATTTGTTGGAATGCGAATGTTCAAATTACGCGGCAGTCCAAAATATTCGTGGTTCTCTTTTTTGTTTTAACTTCATTTATATTTATTATTTGTGTTGGGGGTTATTTTTAGAAACTGCGTAGTTAAATGAAATGCCTTTACAATCTATCTGTATATTTAGTCCTTGTTACACGACTGTCGCTTTTATAATGAATAAAACGACGATCACATATTTCGCACGCACACACGCTCTCACGTTACAATCTAGAGGCACACAATATAAAACAAAAGTTCTACCGAACCAGAAATGTCGCGATTAGGCTATTTTGCATATTCGGCAAACAGTATCTCCGACAATTTGCTGTATTCAAGTAAAAATGTTTTTCCTGTGTTTTTACGTTTTTTGTTTGTTACTGTCTCTTTTCCAGCGTGCATGTTTTGTGGGTTCATATGTACAGTTTTTCCGTATTTTGTAAATAATAACTAAACATAACAAATTGTACTGAACAGCGGCTTGTGAGGGATTTTAATACTTTACCGATAGCTCGTGTGGCGGCTCAGTTTGGCGCTAATGCATCACTAATGAACCGATTACAATGATTTCCTTTGCGAAATTTATATTTTAAGATTTATTTACAGTATATATACGATCTCGCTCAAAACAGTCACCTTCATGTAAGGAAACATTACAAAATTTACGGACCAAGAATGTAAAAGTCAATTAATAGACTTCCGGTCGGTAAATGTGTCTGTTCTTCTGTTTATTTTTTATTTTAAATATTTAAGAATTCTTTTTAATATATCTGTTATTGTGTTTAAAGAAGACCTCCCCGCTTACCTACTAGATAAATAAATAAATATTGAAATTTTAGGTACTTGTTATCACTTGTCGATACCAAAACCTCTTAAAATGATATCAAACCAATACTGTATCGAATTGAAATTTTGTTGGTACTTTCCGACAATATTGATACTTATTCGATACCTTACGATCATTAATCATAAATGCATGTTTAATACTATACGAAATTAAATATATTCATTTGATGCTCCATCAAATTATCTTAATGAACGGAGTTACGTTTTCTTCATTAAACAAAACAGTTGTAAAAATGATTACCATAGAAAGAATTCTTACTGATTTTATATGTACATCTCTTATGATATTTCAAGATTATATTCATCGATCACTACAAAATTCGGTGCATACTTCCGGTAAATGTCTCATTTCATTCTATGTAAATTGATACTTTCATTGATAAAGGTATACACACAAAAGAGTCGGTATCGATACCAGTATTCTTATAGAAGTATCAAGCAGGCATTGAATATTCTCGTAAAAGTATCAGTTAGGTATTTATATTTTTGTAGAAGTATCAGTTAGGTATTTATATTTTTGTAGAAGTATCAGTTAGGTATTTATATTTTTGTAGAAGTATCAGTTAGGTATTAATATTTTGGTAGAATTATCAATTAGGTATTTATATTTTTGTAGAAGTATCAGTTAGGTATTTATATTTTGGTAGAATTATCAGTTAGGTATTTATATTTTTGTAGAAGTATCAATTAGGTATTGATATTTTGGTAGAATTATCAATTAGGTATGATATTTTGGTAGAATTATCAATTAGGTATTTCTATTTTTGTAGAAGTATCAATTAGGTATTGATATTTTTGTAGAAGTATCAATTAGATATTGAAATTTTGGTAGAATTATCAGTCAGGTATTTATATTTTTGTAGAAGTATCAGTTAGGTATTGATATTTTGGTAGAATTATCAATTAGGTATTGATATTTTGGTAGAATTATCAATTAGGTATGATATTTTATAGAAGTATCAATTAGGTATTGATATTTTGGTAGAATTATCAATTAGGTATTGATATTGGTAGAATTATCAATTAGGTATTGATATTTTGGTAGAATTATCAATTAGGTATTTATATTTTTGTAGAAGTATCAGTTAGGTATTAATATTTTGGTAGAATTATCAATTAGGTATTTATATTTTTGTAGAAGTATCAGTTAGGTATTTATATTTTGGTAGAATTATCAGTTAGGTATTTATATTTTTGTAGAAGTATCAGTTAGGTATTTATATTTTTGTAGAAGTATCAATTAGATATTGAAATTTTGGTAGAATTATCAGTCAGGTATTTATATTTTTGTAGAAGTATCAGACAGGTATTTATATTTTTGTAGAAGTATCAGTTAGATATTGAAATTTTGGTAGAATTATCAGTCAGGTATTTATATTTTTGTAGAAGTATCAGACAGGTATTTATATTTTTGTAGAAGTATCAGTTAGGTATTGATATTTTGGTACAATTATCAATTAGGTATTTATATTTTTGTCGAAGTATCAGTTAGGTATTGATATTTCTGTAGAAGTATCAGTTAGGTACTGATATTTTTGTAAAAGTATCAGTCAGGTATCAATATTTATGAGTAAGTATTAAAGAGGTATCAATCCTATTTGATACCTACATCTTCGATACAATTCAGTGTTGGATCGAAATTTGTCAAGTGGTATCGATAGGTATCGATACGGTATCAGTCTCAATACTAGTCCAGAGTATCGGGGGAGACCGATAGCCTCGTTTGCGAGACGCGTTGATACGGGATCAGGTTGAACGTGCACTCGTGAATCTCAGTCGAGTCCAATGCAACGATTTCATTTCGTGGAATTCGAATAGGGTGGCACCTTGAAAAATGATCGGAATTCTGCATTGGATATTGATCCTCTGCTCTTAGAGAAGAAGTTCAGACTCTTTTGTCTTGCGATACGCTGGTTATCACTCGACTGTGGATATTTATGCACTTATGTGCAAAAGCGTGCAGTATATCTAAGATTGATGGCAAACTGTACAACAACGTAGAAGGTGAAACGGATATCTAACATCTAAATTCTATTTCGTTATTTTACTCTCACAGAGATTCGAATTTGCACAAAAATTCGAAGTTTAACTTACCCAAACTGTGGCTACGCCTGTTTATGTGTTACATTTAGGTGTATTGTGTAACATAGATATCCCGTGCCATGTATCATTATTTCACTTATATTTAATGAAATAAAAAAAAGATAAAGGAGATTTCTTAGAAGATTTGCTTTCCTTTAAAACTGATTAAAACCTGATGTTTTGTTTAACACCAGATATACCAGCTACTTAAATATACCTATTTCTACAAAAACCAATCAGAGTGAGTGGTACTGGTATAAGTGCCAATAACAAAAAATATACTTGTTACCAATATATATAAAGTAACACTAAGTTTATAAAATGTATTCTTTTCTTATAGCTACAAAAATAGCTACAGTAACATCATTTCGAAAAGCAAATGTTAGATGCAGTAGGAATTTTGAATTGAAATTGCACGACCAGTCAAAATGACTTGTCTGGTAAATCTAGTGTTACTGTATTCATAAACTGAATTTAATTGGAGCTAATTTATTAACCCTCTATTAATGTCATTCGTCATATATTCGAATTTAGTGTCAATGCACAGTAAATATGGCATTAAGTCCGTTTAGGCGAAACATGGCTCACAATAGTCACCAAATGACGTTCAGAAAGGATAGTTATGGTCAAAGCTGTAGATGTCATATTATCGAAGTTCTACTCACATAAATATGATAAAATCTATGATCAAAACAAGTTTCCATTCTTCAATTTTATTTTAGAAATAAAAAGCTTAGATGTACTACATACAAGCAATTGTGGTTATAAGTTAACGAAAACCTTCACGTTTTAAAAATATTTTAATTTATTTTTAAAAAAGAGTGTGTACTTTGCAGATAGATGTGAACAATTATGTAAGTTGAATTACTTATTAATTAATATCTGTTTGATATATACATATATTATTGCTTAACA
>JAOPTO010000461.1:189164-238054 GCA_033822845.1 Tetrapedia diversipes | reverse complement strand
CAAAACTGGTTTACAAAATTTCGATCCGGCAATTTTGATGTTGAAGATGCACCACGTTCTGGAAGGCCAGTTGAGGCTGATGAAGACACAACAAAGGCATTAATTGATGCAAATCGGCGAATAACAACTCGTAAGATCGCTAAGAGATTAAATTTATCGAATTCGACCGTTCATGATCATTTGAAACGCCTAGGTTTAATCTCAAAGCTCGACATATCATAAAAAAAAAACGAAATTACTTTCCGAACAATCTAATAGAATTAGTAATTTTATCGCACTGTGAAATGGTTAAGAATATCTATGGATTGAAGGCGCAACAGCGAAAGGGTTAACCCTTTGCACTCGAGAGGCGACTGTCGGTCGCCAAACGATAGTGTCGCAAACTTTCAGACTTTAGTTAGTTTGTTTATTAATCAGACCGAAGATTAAACAGTTATACATGTAAATTTTAGTATATAACTTAACTAAACTGAATGAAGTTTAATATAAGTGAAACTTAATAAATATTTTGCACTTAAAAATCTGTAAAGTTAAAATTGCTAGACGACTAACTGTCATCTCTCGAGTGCAAACGGTTAATAAATGAAAGATTCTATTCTTCTCCAAATTATGAGTTCTCTTACCGAAACTAGAATCAATTTAGAGGAAAGAAGATATATTATTATATTTCGATAACAACCAGCGATCATTGGAATACGTGGGAGAAAGCGTATTGAATTCCCTGGCGAACATCAAGCTTTGTTTCCCTGTTTTCGAGACCAGCTTGCAAGAAAGCGTGCAAACGCGGAAGAGTGTGCATACTTAAAGACGAAAGAAAATCGACGAGAGACGAGATACAAAGCGAGGGGAAGCAGAACGTAGGATCTCCCTAATTTATGTACAATCTTTTTGAGGAAAAATTCGCTGAAGGGCGAGATGCTACGGTGGAAGCCGCTCATGAGGCACGGAAACTTATTAAATATTTCTAGCCTATTTCATTTCATCGTACTTTCCGCCGGACTGACATTCTTCAAGGGGCTGTTAACTGAATATAAGCGAGGAATCCTGTAGACGGGGAGAGAAGCCTCGTTGTTTCCTTTTTACACATATAATATTCAGGTTATTTATGATTCGAACGAGACGCTCCGGAGTTTCCTAAAACTCCATTAGTATCGGAGACGCTGTGAAAAAAATACAACCTTACAACCACAGTGCGCCTTTTTCTTACTTTTGTCTCTTATTGATAACGGTAACATAAATGAAAAATATCTTTTATGCAAATTTTTATAACAACGTTAATTTCACACGAATCGAACACAGAATGACGGTTAATTGTGAATTTTGCAGAAATCAACTTGCATTGATGACCATTCTTTCAAAAGAAACACGTTGTTCTAAACTTCACCTGGTACAGTTAAATCCCAAATGACCTACTTCAGTTCTGTTTTAATTCTCTGCTGGCGATGACGTATCCTAAACTTTTTAATTAGAGAAGATAATTTAATTTGTCGTGTGAAATTGATTTTGATGAATTTTCTTGGTAACGTTTTAAATCGTGTATAAAACGGAAGCTTTATGTTTCGAAAACAATTTCGTCACTATTATTTAGCCACCTCTAGATTTTTGTTATTTTTCAGGATAAAAACAGGGATTTACAGGTGAAATTGTCTGATTTCGCGCGAAGTGCATTGTGAAGAACAATTTTCATTTCGGAGGCCAGTTTTTACAATTTTTCATCGCTCCGGTTTCGAGTTTCTCACTATTTTTATTCTAGCACAACATGGGCAACAGCGAACGTTGTTTGGATTTCGCATGACCGATTTGCCACAGATGAAACCGATAGATTCAGACACTTGAAACAACGTTCAATGGTACAGATTCAAGTTTTGTTTATAGTTTCGTATAGTCCAGCAGTTTGTTCCTTCAGTCTTCTAATTTTTGAAACATAAAAGCTCTTTTAATCGTAACTTACAAGTGAATATTAATCAGAGATTACAAAACTACTGCAATCTAATCAAGATATCCTAATAATTATAATATTAGTATAAAAATATATTTACCTTCACACAGGTATTATTGAGTTATGCTATCTCAATCATTGTAACCTTTCTTTTCAAATGCCTTCACTGACAGTGATGTCCATTTTAACTCTTTGCGCTCGAGAGGTGACTGTTAATCACCAAATGATAGTTACGCAAATCTTTAGACTTTAGTTAGTTTGTTTATTAGTTAGACTTACAGGTTAAACAGTCAAGTATGTAAATTTTAGAACATAATTTAAATAAACTAAATGACATTTAATATAAGCAAATCTTAGTAAATATTTTGAATTTGAAAATTTTTGAAGTCATTATCATTAGACGAGTAACAGTCACCTCTCAAGTGCAAACAAGATTAATGCAAGTCAATTTTTAAGTTACTAATTACTCGTACAAGAAAATAGAAAAGTAACAGTAATCACTCGAGTGCAAAGGGTTAATGCAAGTCAATTTTTAAGTTACTATTTACTCGTACAAGAAAATAGACGAGTAACAGTCACCTCTCGAGTGCAAAGGGTTAATGCAAGTCAATTTTTAAGTTACTATTTACTCGTACAAGAAAATAGAAGAGTAACAGTCACCTCTCGAGTGCAAAGGGTTAATGCAAGTCAATTTTTAAGTTACTAATTACTCGTATAAGAAAATAGAAGAGTAACAGTCACCTCTCGAGTGCAAAGGGTTAATGCAAGTCAATTTTTAAGTTACTAATTACTCGTACAAGAAAATAGAAGAGTAACAGTCAGTTCTCGAGTGCAAAGGGTTAATGCAAGTCAATTTTTAAGTTACTATTTACTCGTACAAGAAAATAGAAGAGTAACAGTCACCTCTCGAGTGCAAAGGGTTAATGCAAGTCAATTTTTAAGTTACTAATTACTCGTATAAGAAAATAGAAGAGTAACAGTCACCTCTCGAGTGCAAAGGGTTAATGCAAGTCAATTTTTAAGTTACTAATTACTCGTACAAGAAAATAGAAGAGTAACAGTCACCTCTCGAGTGCAAAGGGTTAATGCAAGTCAATTTTCAAATTACTAATTACTCGTACAAGAAAATAGAAGAGTAAGGTGAAAGATTACTTTGCCTTCATTTTGTTCTTCTTCAATGGTCGAACAAATAGTGGAACAAATGGTCGAAGAAGAACGAAAAGGGACAAGCGTTTAGATAGACGCGCGAACAGGAGGTGAAAAGGACGGGAACGGGAAGAGGGATTTATCGAGGATTGGGATGGTTTGGAAGTTCTGCATTGAGGAATGCGTCAGACGTGCGGGAGGCACGTATCACGTCAGTGCCATTGCCCCGCGATTTACATGCGATATGTTCTGATATACTATGTCGCCTTAAACATACATACAAGGGGATCGGTTCTGAATTCGTCGTCGAAAAAAGGAACGCTGCACAATAAGAGAGGATTCGGTTAAACTGACAGGGATACGATTTCCGTGCTTGTTGCTGCTTCAATCGTTATCGCTAGACTGCAGATCTTTATACGTTTACAGAAAATGTGATAAAGGGTGTGTGACACAGTGAATTTACATAACAATTATAAATTCAAAGATATTAATGAAAATTTGGAAAAGACGCAACTTAAAAATATTAACGCAAATTTATCGTTAGTTTTTTTTTTACGCAAAATACGTGTTGCATCTGTCCTATGACTTGTTTAAAAAAACGATAATTTCCATTTTCGATTCTTTTTTTAAAAAAGAAACCTTGTGATAAGTATTCTTCATCATTGGTCCAATCGTTGACCAAATATTTAGATAGACTTCTATAAGCATTTAAAGTCACAAGAAGCAAAAACAAACCAGCACAATTTTCAGGTAGACGAGAAACTGTTACAAGTGACAATAAAAATATCCAGTTTTTGAAAGATTGTAGTATATTTCTAATAATTTATTGAAACAGCCAACTCGTATAAAGTACAAAGACTGAACAAAAGAACTACATATAAAAACGCTGCTCTTTTCTTTCTTGCCCTGGGCTATAAAACAAGCGAATGTTCTGAACACCCTAGTCCCTACCTACCACTCAGGCCCGTCAATAGTGCAGGGCCCCTTAATTATTCTCCTAACAATTTCCAAATATTAAATTTCTAATATTATTTCGCAGAAGGCAGAGATTCCTCAACAATTTAATGTTCGTTTTCGCTCGCTTCTAAGAACCGTTCGAAAACTAATACGACTCCGCTTCGGAAACTTCAGAAAGCGCACGTCTTTTGGATACCAAGACACTGGACTCTCTGATTTATCATCCAATATTTGAGTGCGAAGCTTTTCAATCAACGCTGAAGTTTACACAACAGCCTGCGGCTGCGTTCGGCTTGATTCGATGATTCAATGGCGCGGCCGAAGCCTTGTAGACGGGAAACAGAGACAAACAACCCCCTAACAACCCCCACATCTTGCTTTCTCTTCCTCCCTGGACTTCCTTCCGATTCATGCCCCCTTCTCTTGCATTACATTTCTTAACTCGTCTCTCATCGAATGCTATTCAAGATAAAGATCTACGGATAGAATCTATATATTGGAACGCGTATCTGAAGGATCAACGTTTTGAAAAAGAAACTTAAAATCCATTGTTTCGAATAATCTGAAAAATATATCATTCCATCCTTTGTTATTTTATTTAACAGGAATTGAACGTTAAATCTATGAAAGTTAGGCAATATAAATGATGTGTTCTATGTTTGTACGTTCGAAGTTTGAAATTATTACCCGCTAGACGACAATTAATTAGGACAAAGAAAGTTATCGCTAACACGATAGTAACAGTATTAATTTCAAATCGACAGAATTACCAGATTTAACCTTCAATAGCAGACAAAAGTTTAAGACGACAGGACAATGTAAAATATAATTCTATGATTCGCAAATATTGTTTGTCTATACATTTTTATCGTCATTACGGTAGAACACTATTTATTGACTAGCATAGAATACAAATTTTATTTACATTTTTATCCTTTATTAATTAATTAATTTATTTTCTTTGACCTTAAACTTTTGTCCATTACTGTAGGTACAAAATTTTTGACGATGTCTTAATTTCAACTGTATCAAGCCACAGAAATATATTCGGCAACGAAAACATGTGAATACAAAGAACCATTATGAAAATCAATTAAAACCTTTTCAACCTTCTCTATGAACTACCTAAAAGAAACAAGAATAACGGCCAGACTATTGAACCAAAAAATAAATGTCTCCGCTAAAGTACACGTAAGGTATCCTCGTTCGCTTCCAATAAACAAACCAGCCCTGAATTTCCCATACAATCCTCTACAAGTCCAACGTCCATTTAATCCTCGCAATTTGATAACGGTCCCAAGGAGACGTCACTGGAAAGTATCGTTGTCTTTTATGGGCGTACAAGTAAAAAAAAAAAGAAAAAAGAAAACAAAAGAAGAGGAGAAAAGAAAGGCGGCGACACCTGCCTCGCTGTCGATGTGTTACGCGGCCGGGGATACCCCGGACACTTGGTCGAGGATATTCTGCGCGAGGAACGTCGGAGAATGGCGACGTCAAAATATATGGCAGCGCGTGACAGGGCGGCAAAAAAATAAGGGAGAAATATGATAGTTGTGTAGCCTGCTATTTCCGAAAGAAGGGAAGAGGGATGCCTTGTGTCCCGGCACGAGGCCGCGCATAGGGGCGAGGAGGACGGGGCGAGGGTGTAACGAGTGACAACAAGGGGATGTCGTTTCCGCCTGTGATGTATCCGTTGCTATCCTCCGCGAAATAAGGTCGTTTAGGCGGCAGTACGCGCGAGCCTGTGCCTGTAAACGCATCCTGGCGATGCACATCTCTGCATTTTCCGCGCACCGCTGCACGGCCGAGCGCACGCGTGTATGCAGATCGCGATGAACAGGGATACATCCGGCCGGCAATTTATCTGACCCACGGTCAATCGAGCTTCCTTCTAACGCGGGACGGGGAATTTTGTGCAAACTGCGAAACGTTTTCAGGTACACGAGCCATCGGGGTTGGTTGCCGACGTTGCAACACCGCAAAGGGAAACTGACAGCGGCATGAAAACTTAATTTCGTCGGTGAAACGAATATTCGTCGCTAGATTAAATTCTCGAATTTGTTTCCCGGGCATGTACGTACCCTCTGTTGTTACAGTTGCTCGGTACAGTTGTTCCTTTAAGATGAATTTGGTTAGGTCGTTTGACTGCGTTACTCGTGGATATTAAATAATAATTGATCTCGCCCCGCTACTCAGAAAGAAAGATATCATTTATTGTTAAAGTATAAACTGGAATATTACAATGTTACGATATAATCACTTCGTATTGTATACACTTCAACTGTTCGAACGTTACTGATTTTCAATCAATCTATCAGTGGTCCATATTTGCTTACAGACTGTAATGTATTGTTACGTTCTAAATTAGGATTTTAGATTTAGTGGTATTTTTTTAAGATCAATATTATATATTTGAGGTTCAACTACTCTAGCTGAGAGTATACCTGTATCTGCCGCGCGTACTTGGTAGGAGGGAAGCGTTGAACAGCTCCCCGTCCTACAATATTTTAACTCTTTGAGGCACAGGATTTCAGATCAAAAATAGACCCATGTTGCACAGGAATTTTATCGGATTTTAAAAGAAACAAAATTGGTTTATAACAATTGGTCAACCGGTAATTGCGTGTTGAATGTCGCCAACACAAGGAATACGTTTGTAACATTGTTTGAAGATGTTACCAACTGCTTTACGTAAATAAGACAAAATATAAACCTATGCACGTGCAGCTACCGCAAGATTTTGAGGTGGGACTAAAAATGTCCCACCATGCCGTGAAATACATCAAAAAGGTGGGACACTTTTAATTCCACCGTGCCCCAAAGAGTTAAACTATTGTGATTGGTTAGGGTCTAACTACAAGCTTTTATATTGTATAAATACCATGCAATTTCTGGAAAATACAGCATAAGCACGAATAGATAAGCTTGGTTAGATGGAAACTTCGATCAAACCTAAGAGTTTGCTTCGAAGCAATCGAATTTCACGTTTCTAATCACTAATTCTTGTATAAACAAATAAATCTACTCTTGAGTTTCAAGTATCAATTTAGCAAACACGGTGATTAATCAGAATATTATTGACATTATTTATCTGTGTCTCTGAAATACGAATTAAGAAGCTAAAATCAACACTTGTCAAATTTTTGCGGAAAATTACGTAAAAACCGGCGAACACGAACAATGTGCTCTTCATATTCGTGCAATTTATGAAACGAATTTCCCATTGGAACCCACAACACGATTCCCGAGTTAAAAAAGAAACGACAGGAGGGGAGAAAAAAAATATTTAATTCCCATGGCACACTTCTCGCGTCTGACAAAACATTCAACTGCTCTCGTCCACGTTGGCTCCGGTGGGCTCCCGCACCGGAGACGTTGAATTTTATTTCAGCCTCGTAAATTATGTTTCAGTAATATCAGCGCGTCCGTTGACGTCAAGCTTGCATTATTATCAATCACGGTGACAGGGTAGGGAGAGGCGGGCAGGGCCGTGCGCACACGTTGCGCCCGCTCTTCCATCGTACGCTCGTCGGCCCGTGAATAAGTAATCAGAGTCTGATGAAAAGTGTCGTCGCTACGGGAATTTATGGCCATCGGACCGATCCGAAAGTGTCAACTCCTCACCACGGCACACTCTGCACAGGTACCCTAGGTGTAAACGTACACAGAATTCATCTCCCGTGAATTATATAACGGTCGAGTAAAAAATTTGGACATCTTCGGACAATAATCCTTCATCAAGCGGTATCTCGGTGGGTCACGGACGAATTGTTCGTTCCTAGGGAGATTTTCTTTTTGAAACAAAGGGTTCGTCCAGTATATAATCAAGAAATGTGTTAAGAAGGTAAATGAATGGTTCAATCTGATTTGTTATATGTAGTTCTTGATGTAAGAATTGGTCAATCCCATTTTTAATCGTTTTTGGATTAGAACCTGATTGATAGAGTAAAAGATTTATCGTTTGAAGTAGCAGGTAAAAATTGGGAAGGTGAGAATTTGTGAAATGTATATAAGTAATATAGGAAGACGGATTTTTTTAGAAATTTTTTTTATTTCCTAAAATTCATCATCTTCAGAGATAGCCAGTTCATATACCAAAGTCTTGAATTGGTGATCAAGTTTACGGAGGAAGTTATCAGCACTGTAAAGCTCTAAATGATTATAAATGATATTTGTCACTAGATTGGTAATTCCTATGCTTTACTTCAAGTAGAATTGCAAGAAATGTGAATTTTCAAGGTAGATACAATAGAGCGTAAAAATATTTGAAAAATAGAAAAATTGTACATTGAGAGTAAAAATTTCAATCTTTAATGAAGGATACAGTAACGGCGTAATTTAAAGATCACTTATACATTTATTTAAAATACGAAGAATTAAAAATGATTATTTCCCTCTTATGCCAATATCTTTCTAATCGGCAGTATCTCTTTAGTAAGTAAAATTCATTCGGAAATAAAATTTAACTGCAGTCGCAAATGAAGTTTGCGCAAGAGCGTTTGACCAGTTAAAAGTCTACGAATTTCGAGGGATACCTCTCAGTTTTCGGTCAAACAACCCGCGGCGTAGAAGGGGCAAGGATTTCAAGGATTAAGAAGCGGAAAAAGCGGTGGACAAAGGCTGTACGATAAAATCCGTTCTCCCGCGGAGCGCGTTACATTGTAATATTAAATGCCTTTCGGCGCGCAAGAAAGAAAGAATCCCTCGCTTTCTTTTATACAAGAATTATGACGTTTCCCTCAAAGAGCCCTTCTCGCCCCCACCCCTGCGCGCCCAGCAAAGAATCTGAAGCAATTATGCGAATTCCTGCCCTCTAATCCCGACCTCGCCGCTGCATTCGAGTCTCCTTTTGTATCCTGCGAAAAACACTGAAGTGTATTTTCTCTCTCCCCCTGCCCCCGCCCCCTCAGTCCGTTTCCATTTCCCTGGGCTCCATTTTCGCCGAGAAATTAAGAAGCACCATTACGGGGTCGCGCGAGCTGCCTCGCCGAGGCAGGCATCTATCGTCGCCTTGCGGCGTTATGGGAACGCGTATAGCAGACGCATGGACGCCGTAGATCCCTCGCTAAAAAGTACAAAGGTTGACATAGAAACACTCTTAGCCGTGAGGGTTTCAAAGAGAATAAGAGCAAGCGAACGAGGGAAGAGGCGGTGGAAGAAAGCGTCGAGGAGAGGATGAAAGAAGGAGTCAGGGAAAGAAGGAAGGAGAGAGAGAAAGAGAAAGAAGGAGGGGGCGAGAGGGTGGTGGAGGGAGGAAGAAAAAGATGCCGATATGAGGTAAGGGGTGGGTTGGACGGAGAGGGTCTGAGATAAAGGGGGCTCTTTTAATAACGGTCTCGACCGGTGTTACCGGGCCTCGCGAAGCTAGTGCTTTCTTAAGGCGGCTGGTAAAGTGCCCTTGGTACAGTGCTCCCGGCAATATCTTCCGATTACGGTTAAGTAAAAACCTAGCCTTAACTTTCTACCTAACCAAGACATCCGCTCCTCTGCAGCAGGATGCTGCTGCCTAGCCCTCGCTAAATCCAATAAGACGACTGCGGGGCATGCTACCCTCGAAATTGCAATCAGTCGGCCACCTGAAACGAACCCCGCCAGCCTTTCGCGAGGGATTTTTAAAATTAAGAATTTGTCACTTCGAACAACGTCACGATCGCCAGTGTCGCGCTGATTAATTGTGAGACGGCTTTCTTTTAATCACGATGCATGACGCTTGAAAATTTGGGAGTATCGCGTTAAACGTATACGCTAATCTTTTTATCAAGTTCAAATTAATAACTATGGTTTTCATGAAGACTTTTGATCGAACACATTTGTAAATTCTAAGGTCTTCTAAATTCTTAGCATTCTTCATGCTTGTGGTGCTTCTGAAATTTTAACCATCGATATAAATCACCTTTGATGGACGCGGTTTCACTATATCTTGAGTCATACTACTGATTACTGGAATCTGCTCTTCCTTAGACGAAAACGATCAATGAAAACTATGTTTCTAAATATTCCTTGTTGTTCTTATTGTTTAATCAGTGTTATTGAAACAAGACAAATAAATCAGGCGTATCTTATGATTTATTTTATTCACAGAGTAAATTAATAATTAAATTGCCGGCTTTCATGAAAATTCATAATTCTCCGTAAACTGAATTAAAGGGTTTCTAATAAAAGTCCTGTTTTATCCTCCAAATATGACTTTATTTTAGATACATTAGCGGACAAAACTTTAAATCCAAACATCACTTTAGACCTATTATCTCTCTACTAAATAAAAAATAAGAAATTTCCTACATTAATAACACAAGTATCGATCAGAGATACTACAATTTCTTGCAAACGAATAAAAACCCGCAGCCCAGTAACAAGCAATCTATAACGGTATACGAAGCTGCTACCGTTCAGTTTGCAACTGAAGGAGGTTCATTTCTTCCGTCTATTTCTCTTCGTTCCTCTGTATCTTACGTCTGACACCTTTTCCAAGTCGCGAAGCGTGGAAGAAAGGGGGGGGGGTGGGATCGAAGGAGGAGGGAATGAGAAGGAGAGGCAGGCGGTAGATCTTAATGGCGCTTATTACTCTCGTCGGGGGGCCTTCTGATATATTTCCTCTATTTTTCGCCCGTGGGGAAATCAGGCGCGTAATAGTGCATAATTAGTTATATAGTCCCTCTGTAACTTAGCCGTACATTATGCACGATCAAAGTGACAGAGTGCTGCGGTGCCTGCAAGTGAATACAGCCATACCTCATCAGTCGCGTACGTAGAAAATTAGGACGATAAGGCTAGAGCGCCATCGGCGCATGATATCGTACGGTGTAATGATCGAAGTTCTCGGAACCGTTCGATGGCTCCCCTGTCATTTACCTAGCGTAACGCACAATGTGATCGTTTAACGTGGAGGTAGCGTGGCAGTTAGGGGTCCTTAGAAACGATTACGTGATACGAAACTTAAAAATTGAAAGCTACAACAGTTTATCGTTTGTATCTATCCGTGTACCGAAAATTGGCCAAACATATTACACGTGAATTTAAATAAATTAGAATAATTCTTTTTCTCATCACTGCTAAGTGTCATAAAATTTGTATCTTCTAATTTTTTAAATATTTATTTCTGAAACATATAAATTTCATGTTTCACTTAAATTGAATTATTTTCTGGTTTCTTTGTTTTCCTCCATTTTTTATCATTCTAAATCCTGTTACTTTGGGATGTTTTGGACTCTTTAATTTACATCTGTTAAATTTACTTTTGTAGCACTTTGATCTCTAATTTTCTCCAATTTGTTAGCTTTGTTATTTAAAGATTATTTGTAATTATTCAATTTGTGAGACAAAACCCATCGTTACAAATTCATTATCGTATTCATTTTAAAAGCACTGATACTGCGACCAAATGACAATGATGTCACCCGAGATACCATTGTTACCCTTCACGCCATGTTACTTGTTCGGGTCGTGTTAACATAGTCGGGTGATAAATGAGTGGCAAATGTGCGAGCCGTGTAATCCAGCCAGTTTTTAAATGGATGGACAAAGCGTTTCCAACTCGCAACCATTTTGTTGCAGCAGTTGTTTGAAGATTCTAAATACGTGCAGCTGAATTACGTTCTCTAAAAATCAGTACCATCCCCTGACAGCAGATATTTATTCCGTATTCTGTCATTAACAACACCTCTATATTACTTATTTAAAAAAGCTATAATCATCGTTAAGAGAAAGCAATGCTTACGGCACGTTAAATTAATTGAATCCCAGACGTAAACCAACAAATTCAAAATCAAAGTCATTCATGTAATTGTCGCATTACGAAGTGTAGAAAAGTATAAAAAGAAGATATATTAATTAAATAAAATTTCAAAATAGATTCTAAAGGAAACGATAGATAAAACCATAGAGCGATTATTAACCCTAGAACTCCTGAGCCTCGATCTGTTACGCGAACTCCTAAGGGGGGGTTCCTCGAACCCATACTTCTTTTTATACATTTATCCTGGAAAAGGTTTTTTTTTGGAAAATTTTTTGCAATGTCAGGATATGCTATAGTTTATATACAAGACAACATATGTTTTTGCATTCAATTTGTATTGATTTATGTATATTTATAAAATTAAATACTATTATAAAACAGTATAGTAACGTGCAGCTAGTTTGAACTTGATTCTTCTGATAAACATGAATGGCAAAGTATAGTATTAAATGAATGTTTTCTGCAAACATGGTTTTTGCAATTGTAACAACTTTGCATTGATTTTAATAAACTATTATATTTTATGCGTCTGCTTTTAGCCTCCAGTATACACTCATAACATCTTCCCTTTTTTGTCGGTTCTGTATCTTTTGGTATTTTAGTTCGTAGTGTCTTCCCAGTTAAAGTTCCCAATTAGTTACATAGTTTCATTCTTCGTTCTGTAATTTTTATTCTTTGGAGAAAAGGAGAGCGTGAGGGTCCACTTCGCGTGATCGCCACTGCCCCATGGCATACCGTCATCGCGGCGCGTAGTCAGTTATATTTCTCTTATGTTTATTAATTTTTTTACATATAGCAACGGGAACCTCTTAATATCAAACTTAAATGTGTATACAACAATAAATAATTTTAAGGGAATTTTTTACGAAAGGGAAATGATTCAAATTTAAAGTTTTTGAATTTGTGAGTTCAAGGAACCCCTTCCCTCCCCCCCTTAGGAGTTCTAGGGCTAACACTAGATTCTACCAACGATTAAGGTATACTTATCGGAGACAAAGAAATCAAACTTGAACTTTGATTTCTGAATTTTTAAAAATCTGCAAAATATCGAATTGTGCGAAAGTCGAGGAGCGCCTGTGTTTCTGTATTCAATTTCTGACAGAAAAAAAAACAAGCATAAGGCGATGAAATAATTGCGAGCGGACGATGAAAGTCGACCGATGCTAGGGGATCGGACACGTAATACCGTCATTCTCTGTTATCTGCCGCGCGAAAGGGAATAGGAGGGTGATCGTGCAACGGCGACTCAACGGAGGGACATCTTATCGAGAGGGTGGCCACGAAGGGAGGGACGTGTGGACTGAAGGGGTTCGAAGTCGCCGGGCGGAGTGGTGGGTGGATTTGCGGCAACTGGAAACCCGGTACCCAAGGGAGCTTCTCAATTGCCTCGTCCCGCAATTATACGTTTGAGCGGAGCCACTATCTCCGTTAATGTGCTGGACTTCGAACTCGGGGCGAACTAGCGTGGTAAGAGAGCCGCTTGGGCACCCGGCAACCACCTCCACCCTCCGCCGTCCGCGAAATATTGCCCGTTGCACTCTGACACGCGGGCCAAATGTGTATCCAACTGTACGACCCTTTTGATCTTGCGCTATCTCGATTGCGGCCGGCTTCGCGCCACGATTTTCGAGCCGCATCGTGGAACCGCGTAAACGCGCGCACCGGTGTGTTGCAGGGACGTGTAGGGAGCTGGTAAGTTGGCGAGTAACTGTTGGTTGTCTTATCATACTAACTTCACTAGTATAGGAAAGGTTATAAATTAAAAAAAAGAAAAGAGAAGAGTGAATAATAATAATAAATATACGTGTATTTAACCCCTTGGCCTACACGATATCTGCCAATTTCGCGAGCTATAGTAAACAAGAAAGTCTGTCGTCCGCCGTGCCATTCAACTGTTCAGCCGTGTACCCGAACTGGCGCAAAATCTATACTTTTCATGACATATATTTCAGTGCAACGAAAGGAATTGTGAAATAATAAACAATCTTTAGGTACAAATAGTAATTTTAAGACGTCTAGGGTGTAATCATAATTAAAGGAAAAATATTCGATGTGGAATAACTCCAATCGTTTGTTCTAATAATAATACGCGGCATCTTATGCACAAATTCCACACCACGAGTCAGACTCGTGGCTTTTGTTTATGGCACAAATTCTTTACCACGAGTCAGACTCGTGGTTTTCGCTTATGACACAAATTCTTTACCACGAGTCAGACTCGTGGTTATAGGCTAAAGGGTTAATAAAACTAAAAACGACACAAACGAACACAAAATAACAAACTACGCTTATACTTCGCAAACTACACAGTCCTTCGCTCTACGCTGACTACTTCGCTTATTCAACACTCTTTCTACGTTCAATTCTTTCTGACTTCACCGTCTAATACGTTCTGCCTCGCGCTCGCATTTTCCCCGTCATATATTCTTCCAAACACTCGTGTCCTTTCATTCTAATTGTCAACCTTTCTCACTCTACGCATTCGATCACGACTACCCAGAATTTCTCAGTCGCACTGTTTTATCAAGTTCTCATCTTTCACGCCTTAGAAACATTCGAGCCTAAACATTCTGCGTTCACGCGACAATCGCCCAACTCAAGTACTCTGACCTTTCCAGCCTCGCATCCGCTCGATCACATTACTACACTAGTTTTCAAATGCAAAATATTTATTATGATTCGTTTATATTAACCGCTTGCGTACCACGAGCCGCTTTCGCGCTCTTCCGATTTCCTGTCGAGAAAACCCAGCGCATTTGACCGATACAGACAACTGACAGCGCGCTTACGATTTGCCAAAATGCACTCAAACTTTTAGAGTCGCATCGCTATTAGCTGGTATAAGAATATATATATATATAAGGTAATTAATATCGTTGAGAATTTTCAATAAGAGAATAAAGTACAATGTGTTGCTCTGTAAAAAGAGATTAATTTTATTTTCTTAATGGTCACATTATTTACAATATATACATTTACCTGTAAAAAGAGAAACGACAATTAAAGTCTATTCTCTATTTTGTTACCCTACAACGCGTTTATAAGTTTCTGTCTCCTTTGTGTTATAAATTATAATTATATTTCCGTAACCTAATCTTATTCAGCACGTATGTCATCCAACTATAGCTCCCTCTATATCTATATCTATATCGGTATCTATAAGTGAAGACAGCCTACTTCTCTTACATATATATAATAGTATTTCATAAAATAATAAGTTACAAATTAAAAATATGAAAAATTTAAAGAACAAACAATATTTCGACACATAATCAAAGGAGAGCGATCGCGCTCTTTGGCGTTTTTCGATCGTGTTTTTTGAAAACTCTTTGGTACGCAAACGGTTAAACGTCACTTAGTCCAATTAAGTAGTGTACTATAATTTACAGAAATTACTATTTAACCCTTTGACTGCCACGCCAAAATCAGAACGCCATGGGTGTACACCGCTGGATGCAATATTTCATAGAAATTAATCTTTTATATTCGATTTCTAATAAAGATTTTTAATTGTTCAATGGGGCACTTTTTACTTCAAAGTATCCTGTAATTATCGGTAGTGTTCAAAATGTATTAACTGTCAATTTTTATTCAACTTTTACAATTGTAAGTAGTTGAAACGTTTCGGTCACCAATGACCCCATCGTGGCTGGTCATACATGACCAACGTGGCAGTCAAAGTGTTTCGCCAATATGTAACTGCCAAATGTTTAAGACCAAAGGTACGGCGAAGGTTGATTAGATTTGCGCGAGCAATGTAGCGAGAAAGAAATTATTTATGTTTCGGGCTAATGAACAATTACGGAACGCCGTTTTATTAGCAGCGAAAACAAACGAGAACAAATTTATGGTGGATATCAACGTGTGACGCAATGTTACGTTGTATTCAACGAACTTACGTCTGCTTCAGCGGCAAATTAAGCAACAAAATTTTCAAAAGATGCAAGTATCTCGTTATTCTAATTAGCGTTACATCGTTATAACCGAGTATGAAAACAAATGAAAATAACGTTTCACGGACTTTTACACGGGCACGGTGAAAAATCTCGGCGGAAAGCAAAGGGAACCCAGAAGAGCCCAGGGAAAAACGGTAAACGGAATAAAAAAGGGGAAGGAAAAAAGGAAAAAGCGTACAGAGATAATGGCGAGAATAAGGTCTGCAGATTAAACGTTAATTAGAACGGTAAACAGATTAAATTCATTTTCATTCCGTAACGAAGGTTGTTTTGAAAAAGTAATAAGGCGGGGAACGGCGGGAAAAATAATGCCGCGCGTTTCGTGGCGTCTGCAACAGCGAGAGCAGCCGATATCAGGGCGCCCCTGAAACGCGTACGTACGCCCTTCTGCTGGATTGAGATAACATAATGACAGCATTTACGGTGAGAACTATCTACTTGCGGGTACGTCGGAGTTGGCAAGAGTTAAGTACCATTTAGCTCCGATGTGCAACTTGCCTTGCATAGCTAATTTACTTCGAAGGACGGGTTCATTAATGAAAATGGAAGATTCAACACGGAGAAACCTAAATCCCCTTAAATCAATTAGGGGTGTCTCGGCGATGTTGGTTACAAGTCGATCATATCATTTCCTTGCTAGTGTTCTAGGTAATGTATTTGATAGTTCGTTCACTCCTTTTTATCTGAACAATGAAACAGGTATCAAAAGATGAGTTTCATATAAGCTGACCATTTTGGAATAAGTAAGCTAAACAGTTTATGTTACATGGGAGTAGAAAAAAGTTATGTTAGTGAAGAATTCATTATTCTGAGGGACAAATACAGTTATAAAATCTTTTACTTATAGAATCTTTCACTTATAAAATCTTTCACTTACAGAATCTTTTATTTATAAAATTTTTCACTTATAAAATCTTTCACTTACAGAATCTTTCATTTACAAAACCTTTCACTTATAAAAGATTACGTTAGCAATTGTAAATGCGAGTAAACGTTAAGTAAACGTATAATGCGAGCCCATGGCAGAAAGAGTGCGATCGTAAAAGAAATAAGAACGTCGTAGTTGCTAAGTTGAAAAGTCGTTTAAGCTGTTACTATTAAACTATCTTAAATATATATATTAATAATATTCTAAGCACTTCACTTTATTTTATTCACACCTGAGCCCTATCATCTCACTCTATTAAATAAATAAAAGTAGAATTTCATATATATATCCATTTTCATTAACACTATTCCTACCGACACTACACGTATACTTATTCCTACCGCGACATTCCCACGTAAGACAGACTACAAATTTCTCTCAAAAAATAAACAATGAAAGAAGAAGCGAATATTGAAAAATGTATTATACGTATATTGGAGAAAAAGTTTAAAATTTAAAGGCGATTCAATTACGTTGCATCTACGAAATTCTAATCGAAATTTTAAAAACGGTCATTCAACCGGTTGTGGTAGGAACAGTGTTAAACGTGTAACCCAAATAACACGCATAGCAAAATTTGTATTCAAGACACGGTCTTAAACGATTCGGTGAAACATTTCAACGGCAAAAGAAACGAAAGGTTTGCGTTTTCCCGCCTCGGACGCTCTTTCGATCGCATCAATCCCTTAATCCGATCTTCCCTTCCCTTTCGGGCTATGCAAAGATGGTGAGGCTGGACGGTGAATGCAACTGTGGGAGTGGGGGACGCGGGGGGACTCTCTCCGTCCGCACATATAGATCGACGCAGCGGATGGACACACTTCGGTTTGACGCTTCGAACGACCCCCGAAAGCTTTCATCGGGGAACGCGCAACCCTCGCTACGGTAAATGCAAACATTTCTGCGGCTCGAGTGTGCCGGCCGAGCGCCGATTCTGAGTGGATAGTCGTCAACTGCTAGATGGATCCATTGTGCTCCCTGGCTAAAGTTGGAACACTGAAACGCGACGCGACGCGACGGTCAAACGATCTTTCAGTTGAAGCGGACAGAAGGACCCGCTGGATGTGCCCCGAAGGGTGATCGGGACGAACGAGTGGCCGTGAGAGAGGAAAGAATGCATTTTCGTTGTGGCTCTCCACCCTGAAACGTGGACCCGGGGCTTGGCCGCGCGAATTTCACCGGCTCCGTTTGTTTACACGAAAATACCGGATCCTGATAGGTGTTTGTTCAGGGACACCGGGGAAATGTTCTGGGCGCGAATGGAACCGATACATCCATGGCAACGAAATTATCGATTCACTCGTTCACTTCCATGGACCAACACCCTGCACTCGGTTCACGGATCATCGGGAGCAAATTGTCTCTGTAAGAGTGGCTCCTTTGCGAAGTGGCGCCGGATCACGGTGCCCTTTTCCTAGATACCGGTTCTGCTTGAAATGGAAACGGTAAACCTGGAAACGTTTCGCGAGAAAATGATCGATTGACTTAATCGATGGTTCATGATTCTTCGCTTTTTATGCTTTCGAGGTTTGTTTTGGGTAAATTTCAACACTTTTAGGAAGCCACGTAAGCTAATCGACTTCTGTTATATCGTTTTCACCGAATTTCAATATTACGCGTACAGTTTTTATGAGACATTCTATCAATTAGAGGTGTGCATTATCGAAACACATATTTAAATGTAAAAGTTTTTCTAAAATATTAGATTTAGTAAATAAGAAGTATTGCGAAATATTACGTAGTAATAGTAATTTTATTAAATCGAATTGAAATCTTTCCGTTATTAAATTTGAAATAGGTTACGTGCGCGTATTGAAGTATTAAAATTAATATTTATTACTGACAAGGTGGTAAGTGACAAGCGAAGTAAGAAATCTTTTGTCTGTGTGCTTACACAGAATATGATGTATCACTAGAGAATTGCATAAAATATTTAGAAATATGGAAACTTACCAATCATTGACCAAAATTGAATCGTTCAAAAAGGATATGACATGAACTTACCTGAAACAGAAAACGAAAAGCTGTAATTAGTAGGTACATACTTTGACGACGATATCCGACTTAGTTTGTGCTAGGTAATTACACACACAGACACATACATACAGACACACAGATGCATATATTGATATCAGTATGAGAACATTCTAACGCCAGGTGATAACCTTCTCTCGCCTCCCTTCATCTCTACTCTATCAACACGCTGCCTTACAGAGTTCGTTCCGTGGTTATGCGTGCGAAAGTCCGTGAGTTTAATGTCATTTCGTTCCTCATTTGTGATTCATGAAATTCGCTCGAACTTTCCTGTTCCCCTCCATCCTCCCGAAGGCGAACCACTGTGATCTCATTTCAGCTGTCCCCCGGGTTCGTCCCGAATCCTGAATCCACTGGATAACCACGTAACGAAATCGATCTCCGTAAGGACTTGTACATAATTTCGAATTGTTACACGTGGACGAGGCAACATTTTACAGCCCCTTCAAAAAGATATAACTCTGACAGGGCTTTGATTATACGAAGAAGCATGTCGAGTGATTATTCAAATGATTTAAGGATTTGTTTGTCTAGAAGTGATCCTGAAGTAATCATGCAACTAGTTTGTTTTAGAGAATAATCGACATTTTCCAAATTACTTCATTATCTGAATATCAAACAGAATTATTTTCAACGTTATTTTGTATTTCAAGTTTGAACAATTCCTAAAAAATATCTCTTCAAATAATTTTTTATTCTGTTGTACGAATTTTGTTAGAAATAGCAAACGTCTCCAGAGAGGCTCATATATCAAAGCTCACGAATACACTCTGAATACACTAATGCACATATTCTATTTATTATTTTATTTTAAAAAGTTAACTAAAAAGATATCAATACAATATTATTCTGGGCATTGTTTGGTACACAATAAAATATGTGAAGAAAATTTCAAAGTCAGATAGATCTCTTTTGAACATGATAATTTTGTATAACTATGAAGAATAAATAAATATGCTTCAAACCGTTATACAACTAACATTCGCATGTAAATATAAATATCAAATATATTTAAAGATACAGGTCACAAAACTATCTACGATGTCATAAGTAACATGTCGAAATTAATTTAAAAAATCATAAGATCAATTACAAGAATTACATGATCCAGATTTACTCTATCAAATTTTGTTGTATAACTACGAAGAATAAATAAATATGCTTGAAACCGTCATACAACTAACATTCGTATGTAAATATAAATATCAAATATATTTAAAGCTAGAGGTCACAAAACTGTCTACGACGTCATAAGTAACATGTCGAAATTAATTTAAAAAATCATAAGACCAGTTACAAGAATTACATGATCCAGATTTACTCTATCAAATTTTGTATTAGACCAATAGGCATCCTAATACCTCTGAGTAAGGGTCGAGATAGGGAAGGAAAAAATGGTACAGAAAAGGGGAAGGTGTCGAATCCCTCCCAAAAAAAGCGTCCCCGCACAAAAGAAGCCAATTCTCCCGAAAGCGTTTTCTTTAAAACTTTGTATCGGAGCGAGAAGGAACCTGAAGGCCCTCGCGAACAGCAAGCGATAGATACTGTGAAAGTAAATTGTCCGTGAGGGGCTTGAGGGTAACGAAGAAGTGCCGGGAATTCAGTAATTTATCCGGAAACGGACAGAGCGGGAGGAAGCAGAAAAAATGAAGAATGAATCGGACCTTAATGAAAAGCCATTCACAGGTCCGTTCCGCGTTTCCACGATGGCCGACTCCAGCTTGATAAGATTTACTTATCGACTGAACGGTGAAAACAGGTCTCAGCTCGCGCCTTCCTTTCGCGTTTAAAATACTTCTCCTGAAACGTAACTGGTTTTTCGATACCAAGTGTCGTGCAGTTTATTTTTTTTAGACACAACAGAATCGGGCCACTAATTTGAACGAAACATTTTCTTCAACAATACGTTATGATATTTAATTAGAAATTGCTTCGAAATAATTACAAAATCATTTGTTTTACGAGATGAATCATTATTTGACCGTCTGTCGAATTCGTTTGGAAACAAATATCAGAAAGTTTGAATAACGATAAAAATGTTATATTTTGTATTAACAGTCGGGATGTTTTCTATTTGGTGTAAAATTCAGTCGTATAAATTGTTCTTCCTTTTTAAGCTAAACCTGTCAAATCGAAGGTGTGAAATTATTGATTTTATTCGCTGGCTACCTTACTATTTCAAAATATGAAAATGAAACATGAATATGACTAGGTAAAATACAAACATTTTACGAATATATTGTGTCGAATGATGTTAAATAAAACTCAGAACAATGCGTCCACTTTGATGCCCTTCAATTATTCCATCGGACCTTTCTCGCCCGTAAGTCCCTGTCATTTCCATTCTTACAGCAGTGTGCACAAAATTCAGTTGAATGAAATGTCAATTTACTGTCAACGGACATTTTTCACCCCAACAAGTATTTCCATCAATATTAGCCATTTTCGTGAAACCTCGTGCTTGTTTGATCGCAAAATCCGAAATATCCGTCTAGAATCGAATAAAATTTACAATTCGATACCAAGTAGCCGCCATTTGACATTCACGCTTCAAAAAATGCTTCTTTAAGGCGGTAATCATATTTTAATCGAATTTTACAAGTTTCATTAATAAATAATTTTAAGTATGACAAATTATAGTAAAAATAATTATTTACATTCTTATAGTCAATATAGATTTAGTTAATAATTAAGAAATTATATAATAGAGTAATACAATAATAATATTATTATTACTAATACTATTAACAGTAATATTATTTAATAATACACACATTATTACGTTATATTCTTTAACTATAAACGTTACTATTAATGAAATCACCAGTAAGTAGATACTAGTAGCTAAAATGACAAAAAGTAACGTTTAACAAAATTTATCCTAAATCAAAAATCGATGATTATCACCTCGGAACATTTCCTTGCCAGACCACTCGTGCAATAAGTCATTCGATCGTCTATTAACACTATTCCTACCACGACCGGTTAAATGACCGTTCTTAAAATTTTTATTAGAATTTCATATCTACAACGTAATTGAATCGCCTTTGAACTTCAGACTTTTTCTCAAATATACGAATAATACATTTTTCAATATTTACACTTCTTTCTTCATCGTTTATTTTCCAAGAAAAATTTGTAGTCTGTCTTACGTGGAAATGTCGCGGCAGGAATAATTATACGTGAATTGTCGGTAGAAATAGTGTTGATTCACATAATCGATGTTCCACTGAAAAGCGATCTTCAACCCACGAAACACACCGAGTGTTCAACAAATTCGATTGTGTGAACGTGTACGGCCATATTGCATGGGCAGCGGATTTGCGGCTAGTTTCGTCGCATAAAGTATTAACGGGCGCCTGGGATGGGAAAAAAAAAGCGCGCGACTGTTGTTTTCGTTTACTTTCCTGGAAAGTCATAATCAGCAGCCGGGCGGACCGTCGTTGACAGGTGGTAATAGAGTGTACAGTTACCGTGAAAGGCGCCGCGAGCCCGTAGGCCGGGCGCGGTAACGAGAGAAACTGCGTTCATTTAGCAGTGTTTGTTCTTGCTCGTCCTTCCCCGGGGACCACACGGTTGGGGGAGCACATCGATGTTGTGACTTAATTATACGCCATTCAGAGGCGTGTCTCTTGCACAAACCGCGCGCTCGCTCGCTCGCCCGACCCGCCATTGCGCCGCACCGCTCCTGCAGGAGTGACCGCGCTCCAAGGATTACGCTTACACCCCGCGGACGTGTACGCGCGCGTGTAAGATATGTAATTGAATCTGTGTGTGTGCGCGCGTGTGTACAGGGACGTCGCGCGTTTCGTAACTCCGGCAGAAATGAAAGCTGGCGAGCATCTCGGACAAAGTATGTTCGACAAACAAGCGTGTAATCATTGACGAATTGTATAATCGACCGCCGCGACTGATCGAGCCCTTTCAATCGGCATGAAATTGTCTAACGAGGTTTGCCGCTGAACATTCGTACATTGTCACAGCAGTTTTGAGGGAAGCGAAAATGTGATAGAGTAGAAGTCTAGTCTCTTAACACCTTAGCCAATCGAATGGAGAGTGTACGATTCGAACAATGAATAACCCTTTGCACTCGAGAGGTGACTGTTAGTGACCAAATGATAGTTTTATAAATTTTCAGACTCAAGTTAGTTTGTTTAATAGTCACACTCAGAGGTTAAACAGTCATATATGTAAATTTTAGTAAAGTTTATTAAAGGATCCAAAGTTTGTACTTTGGAAAAGCAGAAAATGCATTTGATGAATTGCGGACAACACGAGTTCAAAACTAATTAATAACATAAATAAGTAGAGTCAATGGCAACGGTTTGTTGAGAAAAAAATGGGAGATCTCCCCATTCGGTTGGCTAAGTGTTAAATTTCAATTGATACGGTCGGGCTGTCGATAGTTGACAATATTGAAATACAGGAAGAAGAATTATTATACTATTTAAGAAAATTTCTTGATGCGACCATTTCTGTCATCTATTTCTTTCCAATATCAAAATCTCTATCATACTTTACGTGAAACGTATGAATAAAACGTTTTCTAAATAAAGTTACCACAAAAGTCTAATTTTCATCAAAACAGTCACATTTGAAGGGTGAGAATAGCTTTATGAAGCAAATCAGTCTGCAGTACTTTGTTTATACAATAATTACATAATGAGAAGAAGACAAACGAGGAAGTGATAATTTTACAGTAATCGAAACAATGTATTATAGAAACAGAAGTTTCCTGCTTTTTTCCCTGATCCTTCATTTAAGCTATAAACGTTATTATTACCGTTCATCATTTACTTCTGACGTGTAACTAATTCTTAATTTGCCTGTACGACACCATTAAATCAACGATTAATACAGTCAATGTACACGTTGTTGCATAATTTTCGTCTATGTATCATAACGATGTATCGATGAATTATTCAGAAGCTGCTTCCACGATATTTCTTGTGACCTAAGCATACGTCGCAATTGGGAGAAGATAAGGGCAGGACAATGAGCAGCAATTTGAAGGCACCCTTAACGATAAGTATCTCGTTACGTGGGAGTTATGACGAATTTTGATGCGATAAGATATTCCTGAGAGAACGACCGCTATTATCTTATCTAATAACGACAATAATAATCAGGTAAGAAGGTTGCGGACGAAACACATACGATAGAACAATTCTATTCGATGATAGGAACAAGGTAAAGCTGATGGAAATTCGCAATTTATTTGATTTCTTGAAAAGCGTCGAACTTCTTAACGATAATTCGCTTAATGAAATTAGTCAAGTTTGATTACTTGCACGCAGTACTTTCTTCAAGTTTTTCTTAATAATCAATTTGACGTGACATTAAACACTGATTATAAAAGAAAGTTATACAGTTTCACATTTAAATATCAGTATTAGTAATATTGATATTACTATATTACTGTACGCTATAATGTACCATTGCTGTTTAACCATTTAATAATTGTTGAAAGAATATTACAACCACTGTAGGTATGGACTTAATAATGTCTCAATGTTTTATTAACTGTAATAAACTTATTACTAACATTTGTTGACCATTTCTTTTTAATTGCTCTTCATACTCGTTCGATTATATTAGGGTGTCCCATAAGTTTTTTCCCTTTTTTTGATGCAAAATGAATACACGATATTTGTTGTTTAAGGTGAATTTATTATGTTATATATGAACCGTTCTGTTCAATAATCTTCTTCTATCTCTCAGGAAGCCTCATTATGCCCTCTTTCCAAAATTGTTGAAGCTTATTTGCAAAATGTTCATCAAGGTGTGTTTTTATTTCGCTTACGGATTTGAAAGATTTACCACGGAGAGAATTTTTTAAGGAGAGGAACAAGTAATAATCGGTTGGAGCAAGGTCTGGGGAGTACGGAGGATGAGGTAGAACGTCCCAATCAAACTGTAATAATTTTTGCCTTACGGCCAACGCAACATGCGGTCTTGCGTTGTCGTGATGGAAAACGACGCCTCATCGGTTCGCCAATTCTGGCCGTTTTTCTGCTATGGCGGCTTTCAATTGATCGAGTTGATTGCAATATTTGTCAGCATTGGTCGTATCACCTTGAGGAAAGAGCTCGTAGTACACTACACCTTTCCAGTCCCACCAAATGCACAAAAGAACCTTCTTCGGATGAAGTCCAGGTTTCGCAACAGTTGAAGGTCTATTTTCCTTAGACCAAGTGCGTTTTCGATGCACATTTTGGTATAAAATCCAAGTCTCGTTTCCAGTGACAAGCCTCTTTAGAAAAGGATCCTTTTCATGTCGCTGGAGAAGCAAATCGCACGTAGAGACGCGGTTCATAAGGCCGGTCTCCGTCAATAGGTGTGGAACCCAAACTTCATATTGATTCGCATATTCCATCTTGATTAAACGCTTATGTACCGTTGTTTTGGGAATATTAGTGGCATCCACTATCTCACGCACACTATATCGCGGATTTTCAGTGAGCATAGTTTTGATAATGTCCGTATCCGTCGTTGCTGGGCGGCCGTTGCGGTCTTTATCTTTCAACTAAAAATTACCAGCTCTAAATTTTTTAAACCAATTTCGGACGGTCCTAATAGTCGTAGTACCACTCCAGTAAACGGTGCAAATCTCCTCTGCAGTGTCCTTTGCACTATTGCCTTTTTTAAAGCAATGAAGCGTAACATGCCGCAAATGCTTCTTTTGGCTCTCCATATTGAACGGTGCAGAAAAAATTTAAAAAGAGACTTTGTCACCAGCGAAACGTACTTTGAAACAGCTCTAGGACGACTGAAACGGATGCCATAAACGGCTAAGAGATAAGTCTGCATATTTATATAAACACAGCCACTTAGAGTCACTCATAGCGTGGCGCGGAAGAAACTTATGGGACAACCTAATATATTAAACCCATAACGTAACATTGAGGATAAAAGCGTTTTTAGTAATCCACAATTGAAAATGTTAATTATCCGTGCTTCTCCTTTTATCAGAATCAAATGTTTTAACGAACGTATTTAATCCTAAGAATTATCGTAGTAAATTGTAGAAGCACATAGTAATTACCGTACGTATTTCAACGTATCCTGTCATTTAATGAATATTCCACAAAGTTGAATTTCAGGGTTGCTGAATTAAATATCACGCAGAAAGTTTTAATAATTGATACCTTGCCGTCATTTATAATTATCGTAGGAAACAGAATATTAAAGTTAAATATTTTCCATGTTAAGCCGATGTAATGTTAAGCATGAAATATAATTATTTACAATACATCCACATTTTTTCAGCATATTGGACACATAATTCATTGATATCAACAATGTTTGTGACATTCGATAATAATTTATCGCTTAACTTAATTCTACTGTATATTCCGTTTCGTGTATTTCAGTTTTTTGGTTACTATCATTTGTGCGCCGGGAAGATCGTAAATTTAAAATGAATTTATTGTAATTCCCTCTAGGAAGAGATTATATCAGAATTTATTATAAAAGAAATTTCAGTATCATTGAATGATATACGTTTAAATAAATCACCATATCATTCTTAGTACAGTGCTACGTAAAAGTGTGTTAGTGGCAGTATAATAACAAAACTATTGTATAAAAATCAATTTTCACACGTTTCATCTAGTATTAATTGTTCATGGATTCACCTGAGTGATTCTCAAGCTTTTTGAGAATTCTTACACCAACTAAATCCTAATTTAAATATCAAAAATTACTTACTGTGAACCAGAAACGAGAAACAAGATGAAGAAAGTAACAACTGTTTCGATTTACAGAAAAAAACAATACATACGTAAAACTAATTTTATTATCTTTAATTTAGTATAATAGACAACAGCTTTAAAGAAATTCTAAGGCAATTAGTATTTCTCAAAATAATTTGAAGGTAGGCAAAGCTTTCGCAATTTCATAATATGTAAAAAGACTTGTTCTTGAATTCCTTTCATTTTCACGTTTGAAGAACAGAACATGAAACGATGTACCCATTTTACGTAGGTAATGTAAAACACTGAATAATAAATGTTTCGAATGCTTTGCGTTGTAATATGTCAGATCTTTTCTATCATAGAACAGAAACGCTTTCATTTCAGTTCTGTATCTAAGTACTCGCTTTCGTGCGTCTTTCAACTCGCAATAAAGTTGGATATATTCACAAATCCTTAAACTCAAAGAGCTGAACTTGAAAGCGAAGTCGGAGTTTCGTCGTTACACGTAAAAGGTCTGTCTGTCGTCCCGAATTGTATTTAAATTACATTGACTCGTAATGTAACGTTACATCACGTTCTTGGAAGGAACAGAAATTTTTCGACGTCGATTGAGATATTCATGAGTCCTGTTTCATGCTATTGCGAACAGAACTTTGAACCGCGACGAGATACAGTAAAGGGAGAATTCGAAGGAACGGTGTAACATGTCTCTGAAGCATGTCTCTGAGAGAAGTTAAGCTGATGGGAGATATATAAATGTAAATATATGAAAATTACATTGAACAACATTTTTACGTTACCCAAATGTCAAACGATACTTACACAGTTTACAAAGAACAAAGAACTGAATATGTAAAATACATGCAAGTAGCGTCTTTTTGTATCCAGATAATCATTAAAGTACGCTAAAACGATTTTTCGATTTCATAATGAGTCTTTGTTCCACTAGATGCATAGAAATACTCTTTTATTTTTAGTTCTCAGTGCTACTGTCACTGTCATGTTGCTCATTTATAATTCCCTTCATAAAATTGACTGTAACATTTCTTTAAACCGTCAAACCCCTCTTTCCCTACAAAATATAAACACCTTCGAATAGAATCAAATATTTTTCTTCATCATACTTTGGCATCCTTTCGATTAAATAAGTATTTGACGAAAGGTTGCAACTTAATTATTCGACCACATTCCTTAGTTAACTACAAGTACAGTAGTGGACAAAAGTTTAAGACGACATGGCAATTTAAAACATAGTCTTATAGTTTACAAATATTGTTTATCTATTCATTTTTATTGTTATTGTGCTAGAACACTATTAACTGATTAGCATAGAATACAAATTTTATTTATACAGTTATTTCTTATTAATTGATTAATTTGTTTCCTTCGACCCTTTGGTCTTAAACTTTTCTTCGCCACTATAGTTTTATGGTATGCAAATATTGTTCATAAACTTATTTCTATCGTCATTATGGTAGAACACGAATTTTATTTCTCATGCTATTTCTTACTAATTAATTTATTTGTTCTCTTCGACTCTTTGGTCCTAAACTTTCGTCCACTACCGTAGCACTATCCACTTATAGCAAAACTTGCTTGGCCCTAGCAATTATTCAAGCACCTCATCGTTCGTCACAATTTGCATCTCCCCTGCACGTCCACGAGCCACGGGGCCCCGGGGGTCGATTGATCTCGATTCACCCTTCCATATGTCATCAAAATTCTGGCAACGCCGGAATCGCCTCAACTTTACGAAGGTTACACAGAAGATATCGGCTTTCACGAGCAACGTGACGGATCTCTCGTTCGTCTATCCGAGGAGGGCGAAAGAAAATCTTGCGAGCCAGCACCACGGAATATTCGACGTAACACGTTCGGAATAGTGTTGGAGGGTGACGTGGTAAAGCGGTCTGCCAATAACGCGAGTGAGAGACCTTTGTGTGTGGGCCAAGGCGTCGAGGCATCGCATAGCTTTCTCCCTGCGCCCCCTCCTCTGTCCCTCCTTCTCTGGCCGCCCAAACCCACCACCTTGGCAGGGGATGCTTGCAGCCTTTCTCCCCTGCACGACCGCTTCTCTGGAGAACTCGAAAGGGCATCAAAGAAAAAGCCGAACGCCTATGCTCTGCCCGCGCCGCCATCTGATTTGCGCGAAGCCGCGGCAAGGGGTTCCCCGGAACGATAATGTCTACCAACAGCTGCGCGGCAAACCGCTTTGCGAAGGGGAGGCTCAAATTGGTTTATAGGGTCCTCCAGGACGCCGGCTCGATACTCGACTAACGGGTTCCCGTTAACCAGACAACCGGCCGATCAAATTTTGCCTGAAATCGACTTAAGGCGCGGAGCAGCGCTTTGAATCGCGTGGAGACCGGCTGGATATCGGGGAAAGAATGGTCGAGGTTACCGCGGTACCATATTTCCGACGATTGGATTCCGTCAAATGGGATCGGTCTCGGTGTTAAAAAGTCGATGATTCGGCGTTCTGATAGAAAGCAGCAGGAAGGAAAGAAAATTTGATTGGGAAGGTATCCTTTTTTGTTTCAACGACCCTCGCAATAGAGAGCAATGAAAAGCATGTTGTGTTCATTATAAGTATAACGACTGAGAATCAAAATGATTATTTGCGATGGGTCGTTCGTTCATTTAACCTTTTGATTGTGGTGCGATCTTGGATTAATCCATCAATACAGACGACGCGTTATTTGCATGTCAGTCGCTGCGATTGATTATCCATTGACTTGTATCCAATGACTAAAACAGTACCCGGAGGTTTGATACCATTCTTGGAATTTAAGAAATAATGACAAATAAATTAAAGATATCCATTTTTTATTTGTTTTTAGTCACTTTTTAAAGTATTTTAATTTACTTAACTCAAAAAAGTAAAGATGATAGTACAAAAATGCAGATGGCGTATATTTATGCTTTTCGTATATATTGATAGACTTGTAAGGGCGTATATATACGCCTTTCTCAGTCAAAGGGTTAAAATTGTTTGATTTCACAGCTATGATATTCTGACATTTCGATGGAAGAAGAAGAGAAGCTTGGAAGCGCAAGCGGGGAGGCGGGGAAAACGAGAATCGCACTCCTTTTTCCTTCTTTTTTTTTTCATTTCCAACCAATTACAACGAGGCCGCCGGATTAAAAACTAAAAGTTTCGCGGGTGCGTTAGTGCAGCAAATAATTGGAAGAGTTTTTTAGCCTGTCCCGCCCCCTGCCCACTGCCGATCTCTCTCTCTCTATCTCTCACCGTTCCCAGAGTTTCCCGTTTTGCGTCGAAACGGGACGTGGAGAGGGGGCCGCTCTTAAGCCGGCGCTCAGCTTTTTAAAACAATGTAATTGTTAATTTGGAGGCGGAATACAATTCTGGAGAAAGTTGCCCGTTCGCTCAAAGGGCTCGGAAGAGGGGTTTTGGAAAGGGGTGCGACCAGAGGGACAGGTCCTAGGGAAGCGGCGATGGCGAAGCTGACGAGGAGACGGGAGCCCTGCGCGAAGGCGACAAAGACATCGCCATTATTTCGAGAACGATAGTCAATTTAAGTTAACAGTGCCGGAGCTTGGGAGTCGGCCCTCTTACGTGCCTAAGTAATCTCATTCCGAATTAATGCGCAGCGCGAGCGCGACACAGTCGTCTACGTTATATCCGTCTGCATGCTTCTTTGTGCGCCAAAATTGCAGTTTCTGTCTAACAATGACGGGAGAGGGGTTGGTGTGGGGGGGAGGTGGAAGTACCGCTTCCACGGCCCCGTGCAATTCGCAACGCGCTTTATCCACTTTCGGACCAGACAAATGATCCTTTACGGGCTTAGGCTTTATTTTCGTACTTCCACGATCCCTCATAAACAGCGAACGACGTCGCTGTTACCCGATGAAACTCCACCGCCGGTGATCCGAAACTTATCGGTGGAACGAGGAACGTCGCGAGTGTTACTCGCAAAGCGAAAGGAAATTCTAAAGCAGAGATAGTATCGTCCGTGAAAGGGACGTGCTGAAGTCGTTGCTTTTTGTAATTTCTGGACGTTTCAATGACATTTGCCGGGGTAAAAATGCAGTTCGTTGTGAGGATCGTTAACCTTTTCCCGGGCTACGATGGTGTCGTTTCAGATCCCGAACGATAATGCAAATAGCGACGAACAGAATAACAGAATGCATCTTTAGGGAATCGCAGAGTATAGCTTGATGGTTCAAGGGTAGAGGACATGCTGTGAGATTTGATCTTGTAATTTCTACCCAATACCACTATTTTCATGAGTTGTCAGTGTTCATAGCTATAAAGATGCAGTGACGACGATAAACACGTGAAATTTCTAATCAACGTTCCGCCAACTTATCTTCACACAGTACACTACTAAATTATTTTCAGACACGTGAAACTACGTAGGAAGTCCAATGAAATAACAACACAGATATAGTTTGGGAGGCATAAGAGAGAAATATTCGTGAGCGTCGAAATTAGCTTAACCAGTATCGAATAATTAATACCTGCTTCGCGATGCACGTTTTAAGTGTCTATTGTTATTCCCTTGGAAATCGTGTTGCATTAACGTACCTACCGGAACTAAGCATAACGGAACTAAAAATGGGAACGATCGTACTGTTATGCAAGAGGGAAGGTTGGGAACAACACTTAAATAAACTTGACATTCCCTTAGCACTTTACCGAGGTTTTTATTGTGTAGACCGAAATTACAGACAAGGTAACTCTTCGACACCAATTATTGAATTGAGGATCAGGGTTTCCGATGGGTCTTTTATATCTTCTGATGACAAATAACAGTGTGGGTGGGGATTCAGAAGGGAAAAGTCATGTAGGCTGTGCTAAGGACTGTTTTGACCGTCTTACGTTATCTATTCCGCAACTTGGCTGTATCGGCAAATGATGATTAATTTAAAGAACGTAATATAAATGCATGGTATAACAGTGCGATCCATCTGGAATTCTTAACCAACAAGGTCCAAGTCGAAGGCATAGAAAAAATCAGAGAAACCGAAGACCGGTATGGCAATAAATACATTTCCCTCGAAGGGTACCAATTAGATGTTGTTATAATGTAACAGGAAAATCTCCTATTTTAACAACAATACTAGTTTTATTGTTGTAAATTTTGGGTTATATATATATGGTTGTAGCTAGGAGTGGGGAGTTTTTGGTGGTACAAGGACTGGTGATTCAAGGATTTCTGATTCAAGGACTGGTGATTCAGAGATTACTGATTCAAGGATTAGTGATTCAAGGATTGCTGATTCAAGGATTGCTGATTCAAGGATCGGTGATTCCAGAACTGGTGACGAGTGGCAGGGTTATCCGATTATGACAGTTCGGTAAACTCATCGGCTGGACTCACAGCGTTATCGATGAATCTTAAAAAAAAAAATCTTAAACCTTATCGGCTTGGTTGACACTATCAACGATTTTCAGTCGATTCATGAAACTAGTCGTCCAAAGTACAACACGGCGGAGGACAATCGCGAAAAAACATTCAAGAACGCGACACCGCGTATAAAAGGAACTACGCGCGAGACAGAATGTGTCTGTGGCGTCGCCCCGATGGCGACGAGGTTAGTTTCAGTCTCTTTCGTACGCGGACGATAGCACCGAAATATGGTCAGTTTTAGGAACCATTGCGTTCTCGAGGAGTCCCCTCTTGAGACACTGTGATTTCCTTTCTATCTCGCTACCACACATCGAACCTCCCCGCGATTCGAAGGCGTCGTCGGCGCGCTGGGTCCCTGCGAACCCGGCGAATCAGAAGGATTCTTATTTTTCTTATCGCCAGTCGCTTCCTTTAATAAACTTGCGTGCACTCGCCTCGCTTCTATGAATACGTAAGAGCCTGCAGAGTTATTCCCGATAAAAATGTCCTCCTCAGGAGATACTCGTTTTAGAGCCTTATTCTGTACCCTCGAATCGGGACGCGCCTTAAATTCGTAGATGTTCGCGAGTTTAAATTGGAATAGGTGAAGTATGTTAAACGCGTGGCAGAATTTAGGATGGCTTAAGTGACTGATAATGTCGTTACTCACGGCAACTGAATTGATTAACGGCGACGAAGTCTGTGCATGTCGGGCGTAAAGACAATTCAACAGAAAACTGAAAGAATAATTTTTATTTTCTTAACACGTAACCACCTCTTGTTCATAATTGTTTTTGACCTGTAACGAATCCTGCAATCATTTCTTGTACCATTTTTAATCTTGGAAGACAGAAACACGAAAAAGCAACTTTGAAATTTTTAACAATTACAAAAATTCTAATTATCAGCTTTTTGTGAAAACTATGACAAAATTGGAACATTTTCTGTAATGAAAAGGAACTATATTCACCGAATGATTTGAAAATTATTGGAACGACCACTTTTAGACAAAAAATTGTGGCCAACACGGTGTAGTTAGACAGATCTTTATTTACCATTCATAAGAAACTAAAATTGCCTAAAAAACATATATATATATATATATATATATATATATATATATATATATATAACGTGCAAAAATATATCGAATATCCAGAATAAAGTATACAATACAGTATTTAATCAGAGAGACAAATCTTTATTTAATTTCTATTTTTTTATCCCCACAGGCGTATAAAAAAATAAATTTGCATAAGCGTACTACTAAATTTTTCCCTCGTCCCTTGTCCTATCGAACCGTGTACCGTCCGCTTGATAAGCCGCGATCAAACATTGCCTTCCATTAACGTTATTACGTCGATATTTATCTGTGCAGCTCGCACGGCTCACCGGACGTCCGGTTTAAAAATCGCGAGCACACGCGGATGTGTGTTGATTCGACGATTTCTGTCCGTTCAGGGTAAAGTCTGTGGGGAAATACGTGCGTGACAACGGAAAGCAAATAAAGGCTGTGGTGATCTGCGTGCAGGGAACATGGAAGCTTAACCCTTTAACAATTGGCATCCATGTTTTGTACAGATAACACATAGCTTTATACGCATCAACACAGACTACTTATTTTAACACTAAATTCATAATATTCAAGCATTCTTAACGCACTGAGTGCTGAAACGTTTAGATACAGCTGAAAAAACTCGTTGTCCTGTCACTTTCACGTAAACCACTCTTTTTTTCCACGAATTCTTTTAATTTCTTTATTTAATTTTTCTTTAATCCTTTTTCTGTTCAATTTTTCTTCTCTAATCCTTATAATTTCTTTAATCCCTTAACTTGTGCACTCGAGTTAATTCGAGCGCACTAAACAGGCCAAACTATGCACATTCGAGATAACTCGGACGATGTTGTATTTTATGCTACTATAATTTTTCACATTCGAATATAATCGAGAATTGAAAATAACAATGTGAAAGCTAAAAAGAAAAATTATTGATATTTATCATTTACATAGAATTGTACGTGTAATATAGGAACATTCAGCCCTTTTCAAAATTAAAATAGAAATTTTGATTAATTTTGCATCTTTTTAATTTTTTTGCCAAGGCAATACTCTAAAGTGTGTTCTTTTTCATTAAAAAAAAAATTGACCTTTTTTGACCGGTGTTTTTCAAAAAATCTATGCGTTAAGGGATTAATTTACAGTTTGCCGCTATGTTTTGATTAAACGAAATGTATAATAAAGAAGAAAATATTCGACGTGAATCTAGCGAGTCGCTTTATATCACACGATCGTTTCGCGGTAGACATTACAAGAAGGGTTAACAATGCCCGTCGTCAAGGGGTTAAAAAAGTGCGACACTCGGGTGTAGCGGAAGTTTTTACGGGGCGTGGTTTAAGTGGGCAAAGAGAAGAGACGGTTGGTTCCTCTTCACGGCTCAACATCCACAGCAATGGTACACAAGTCGGATCTTCTTTACGAATATTGCGGTCTCGTCGCGGGTGTCGCTGGAAGAGGTTCATCCTGCCATTCCTGTCGCTCGTTTATGCGAGAGTTCGCTTATTTTTCTCAATCCAAGTGCTGTATCTATGGGTACAACAATGCCGCACCCCATGTCCCATTATTTTTGCCATTTCTTGCTTATTTCCGCCTCGCTGCCCCCGCTATTATCTGCTTCGGTGTACGGAAAGGAAAAACTGCCTCGAAACGCGCAGACAACTCAGGTGTGTTCCGCAGAAGTAGGTACAAGACACTTTTGTTGAGGCGAGAAGAACGCGGTTTGGTTTGAAGCAAGCTTGAAGAAGCATGCTTTCTAAAAATAATTGTGGTGGAATCATAGAGTGTGGGATATGAGAAAGAACGTTTGTATGAAAGGATTAGTGTGGAGAGTGTGTATGATGAACGTATGAATAAACATTAAGGTTCGTGTTGTGAAATGAGTGTGGCGAAGTATGATCTGTGTGATTTGTATATTGCAGAGATGCCAAATTTCCAATTTGGATATTTTTAAATTTTAGTATTACTTATTTAAAGGTGCCGAATGCGCGAGTGAGAGAATGAATGGGGATATGTGTGAGTGTGTATGTTTAGCGTTTATCATTTGTTCTTCCTCGATTAGCTTTTTCGAATGTTCGATGACACTTTATTCTAATGCGTACAAAGGGCTTTCTCGAACGTTTGATGTTGGTAACACCACCACCAGCTATCTTAACCCTTTGAGTACTGAATTATTTGAAGATTTTTATGCCCATGGGACGGATTTAATTTGTCGCTATATGGATTAATATGTAAAAGTAATACATTTTATTTGTAATATACTTATATTGGTGATATAATTATATTTTTGAAACAGCATAATGTTAAAATCTCTATGCTTTATCTTGATGATTTGCATAAAACATAAAATTCTTAATAATTAGTGGTTAAATTGCACACCTTGTGGATTTCGTAAGCAATTTCTTGCATACAGTGTCCTGTGTGCTACAAGAATAATAATATCTACATTGTTTAACCTTGTTTGTACCTACAACTTCAATTTCAATTACGTCCTACCATTTCTTAAACTGACAAATGAAAATTCAAGCACTGACATGGACGAACTGTCGAACGTTAACTATTTAACGATACGAAACGGTAAAATGTGAATAAACCCCGTCGCGTAGAAGTGATCGCAATAATAAAAACAAAAATCTCGCGTCACTTTTGCGACTCGTTAAAACTTTCGATCGAACCGCCTCGTCAAAAATCGTCGATTGTCCTTCGCGGGCGGCGCGAAGCCGGATTAGCATAAAAAAATATAAGGGAAAGGGGGGAAAATAGGCTTGCATCGGGGTCGTGGAGGAGGGACGGAGGGGCCGAAGGGGAGAAGACGACGTTCATTCCCCGCAGTCCAATTTTAAGGGAGCTCTAAAACGCCCGTTTATAACCCCCAGCGGCGTTCGAGGGTGGCGCAGCAACCAGCGCTAGAAATGTGCAAGTCAAACAGCTTGACTCAGCGGTTTATCTGCCGGCGTACACTCGCGGACGGTGTACCAGCATGCGAGTGCTTCGCACATGTTTATGACTGCACGTTCAGCCGATGGATCATGCCTATTTCACTTTACCGCGGCTGAAGCTTTATCTGCCCCGCATTTCGTCAATAGCAACAGCGTTCGGCTGACGCCTGATGAATAGAAGATACGTATGCCGTTTGTGGAGAATTCTAGTGTCTAGAAACACGTGAAATGGGCTTAACACTTAAACGCATGATTTTGTTTACACCTCGAAAAAAATATATTATGTAGACATGTACAACACGCTAATACAGGGAAAAATAAAGAAGAAATTGTTTTTGTAATTTTTTTGTAGCAATTTATTAACATTAGAACTACCGACGATTAAAGTGTACTTATTTGCATGGAAAAAATCGAATTGAAAATTTCATGAAAAGATACCTAATGTTTAGAAAACAAATCTTTATTCGTATCTTTTGTAGAAAATCATAGTAAATTTTAGAAGCTTTACAACTGTGAATTTATAAGGCTGCTATGAATAATCACCAATTGGTCATTTTAACTGGTCTGGTAGTTCTGGTGTTAAACAACCTTCTGTTGCATATCTGCAACACTATGCGTTTACTAGAGAATAATACTGATTAATTACATGTGAATGTTTTTAAAACAATTGTTTGCCTTGGTGAGGCAAAGGGTTACTCCACACTTCTCACGATTTATTTCTGTGTATCCTTTACATTTTACACCGGCTGCGAGCATAATTATCAGGCCAGTGACCAATATTTGTTCTAATATCTTTGAAAGATATTACCGCGTGTTACGTAAAAGTATGAATAAAGTATCAAAGTATTATTTTACGAATAAGAGTTTATTTCATTTTGTTGGAAATTGAATACAGAAATGCTACGAAGCAAAAATTAACCATAAACCAGCATTCTCTTAACGTACTTTTTCAAGGGCTTCTTCCAAGAAGCTAAGTCACATCTGGCATTTTAGAAAGTTCGAAAACATCGAGAAACAGAACAAAAGGGGCTGAAGGACCCGAACGGGGTTGTAAGAATTTCGACCACTGCGTTCTGCTAGTCTTGTGACCAAACTCGCTAGGTGCGGTCAAAATTGCCCTTCCTTGTGCTATATAAAAGTATTAACAAATTATCAAAGTATTATTTCACAAATAAGAATTCCTTACATTTAGCAACATAAAACCCCATTCCCAATATTCAATTTCCCACTTTCTTCCATCTTTTATTTCACAGACTCGTTCGATTCAGCTTCCCCTCAGCTGCTTGATAGCAAGTTATCAACGATATTTAATTCGCACAAATAAATTCTCGCAGCACCGCCGCGGTGGCCTGTAACGACAACCATAACAGAGGAATATAAAGCAGCCGTAATCCGTTTCGGTTGGCGAAATCAGCCGGGATAAAACTAGAGCTTCTGTTGTGCGCGTTCAGCACCGCGGCAGGCGTCTTTTCGGTTCGCTTTATCGAGCTCGCTTACCCTTCTCCTCTCGAGCAGAAGAGGGCATTTTAAAGGCGCCCACTTTGAAAGCTCCTACGCGAAGCAGCAGCCTCCTCGTGGAACGCGGTACACACCGCAGCGGCCTAATCTGACTTGGGGCGTAAGATCGTAAATCCTCCCACGCCAATCGCGATTGCGGAGTAGCTCGCCGGAACACAAGCGCGAGTATTGCCTCAATGAATCTTTCCGTGATAGGATTTTCGTGCGAAACGGAGTAATCTCGGGCCGGGAATAAAATCCTTCCTCGTTGTTGGATCCTTTCCCCTAATTTTCCGTTTCCGTTCGATCCCTTTACCTGACGTCGATAGCATGCAGCCGGGTCTCATTTTAATTTCATTATTGTTGTCGTGGCTTATTTGGATCTCCACTTACCAGCTACATCTTGCAGGGTGTCTATAGAATTGATCTGTATCTTTGGTTTTATCTTTAATTTGGAATTTGTCTTTGGTAGGAATTTAAAATAATTGAAGGCGGTACAGCTGAACAATAGGTTAATGTTTCTCGCAGAATACGAAGAGGTGATTTTCAATTTAATGTTCACGTATTACTCTTTTGCAATTTGGGTACTTTCAACGAAATATGGAAAGCCTTTTCTGTGAAATACTTTGAATTACTGATGCCAAATTTATTATACACGCTTACATCGCTAACGAATAAATTGATTTGATGGCGGAGGTTTCTGCTGAAATCTGTTGGTTTCAATGAATCAGAAAATGCACTGAGTCTTCTTTTGTATGATAGTTATTTTTATGAAAAAACACTTTTTAATTGTAACAAATTTCAACTTAGAGAATTTCCTGTCAGAAATTCCATACAAAATGTGCTTTTCAATTATTTACCAGGAAAAAGGAAAATTGAAGAAATAGAACTACTGCGAAGTATAAAATGCTTAACTTGCTAGATTTACGAATATTTTTTGTATATCTACTTTTAATATTCATATACTAAGGAATAAGGTATACATCAAAAAGAATTTGAAATTGCAGAACTAAGAGGGGAACAGATTTAGGTATATTTGTATTGTTCCATCGATAAAAGTTAGCAAAAATTGTTAGGAATAATAGTTAGTATTTTTGCAAATTTTGTTTATGTAGTTCGACCTAGTGTTAAACAATGCATACACAAGGGTAGCCCAGCTGGCTACTAATTAAAGACATGTTCATCACAACAGCAAATTAATATAAAATGAATACACATTGTTAAAAAGAGCAAGTTAATATATACCCATTCCTATACCCATTTACGTGTTACGGTAAGAAGCAAGAATCTCGTTTCCTTTTAAATTACCCGCAGGTTTGTATAGAACAACAAAATTACGGGGCACATTGCAAACAATAATAACATCTGCCTGAACGAGAAGCTGATCCCGAACGTTAAACACGAGCCCATCGCAATTGTATCTCTCAAGGGAGGACTGGAGAGCGGCAAGAACGTATAAGTTTAGTGGATTTAATAACTCGGAGTTTAATTAACTACTGAAAGTCCAGTGATCGATTTCCCCGGAGTTCTTTCTTCCAACGTTTCCTCGGCTTGCACCTTTTCGCATTTCTCCACCCCGCGAGCTACTTCGCCTCCATGACGTCGACAGGGGATTCATAATCCTCGGGGACTCGAAATCTCTCGCCCTTTCCTCGTTTCCTGGGCTGCCACCTCGGAACAGCGAAATTCCTTCGGCGTCGAGTCATCGGAGAGAAAAGGCAAGAAAGACGAACCTCTGGCTGCTTCTTCTAGCCGTCAAAAGTGTTGAAAGCATTGGATATCGACCGAATCGTTCGAAATCCTTCGTTACCTCGGTTGCTTCCAGGGTTGGGCGAGCAAGCCAAATAAAATATTTGGAAAACAGGTGCACAGGAAGCTCTCGATTAATACGAATGATAAATCGCTGGAATAGATCGCGTTACTCGAATTCGTGTTATATGAATACTTCAAATATAGTAACTGGTTTTACACCTCAGGAGGGAATGTAGGAAGATAGATAGACAGATTAGAATAGAGAACGTGGTGAGTGGAGGTAGTAAAACGGTTAAAAATGGTTAAAATGAAGGAAAATAGTAAACAACAAAAGGCAATGAAAGGTCCACAGAGTTGATAGAATGCTAGGCAAAAGGTAACAAAAGGTTCGAAGAGTAGGATATTATTTAATTTGTTCAGAAATTTGATTAGTTTCATGGAAAAATCGATCTCTTTTCTAAAGGGATTGAAGGTTCGTAAAGTAAAACTCCATTTATCCGACACGACTGGAGGACAAATTGGTTGGATAACTGAATTCGACGAATAACAGAAGTTCACCGGTTATATTATTTAAAAACACGTCGTGCACATTTTACATACAATCTATATATGTATAAAAATGATTGTGTGTCTGTCTGTCTGTCTGTACTCGATAGATTCAAAAATCATACATCCAATCACCGTGAAAATTTGGGAAATTATTAGGTATATCCCCGGGAAGGTTTTTGAAAATCTTTTTTAAAAATCAGAGTTAGGCTTCTAGGTGCTCCCGAACAAATATCCCAAAAATATCAAAATAACATTTAATTAGTAATATTCGTTAAAAGTGTAACCATGAATAAATTGTAATTAATAAAATTCAGCAAAAATTGTTGGTCATAATAGTAATTATTTTTGCAAATTTTGCTCATGAGGTTAGAAACCCGTCAATTTGACTATAACCTGACAATTTCCCATAACCTAGTTTTACTATAAAATAAAAAACTAGAATAGAAAACTATTCGAATATAATATATTTGATATATTTGCCAGTGCCTGCTACGTGAACGGTGTAATATGAAATTGTGGATAGGCAGAGGGTTGAAGGGGGTGGGTCTTAGAAGCGTAGTGTAACCCTTACGGAAACTTCAGCAATAGAACTTTTTGGTGGTTTCCACAACCTCGTATGGGCCAGCCGCTCCGATCGATTTCTGTTCCTGAGAAATGGGACCTTAACGAGACGAAGGAGGGCGAAGGGAACGGCAGAAACCAAAAGGGTTTCCGCGGGGGGGGGGGTAAAAACGGGAGGCATGGCTGAACGAATCGAAGTTTTCGGTAAGTCGCAGGATGTTGTGAAGGCGGTTCGTGTGTCAAAGATTTTCTTCCGAGACTTCATGGACTCGTTACTTCCGCCGCGCAAAAACTGCCCCTAACGAGATCGCTTGTTGAACGCACGCCTCTAATATCCCTCTCTCCCGCTTTCTCTCTCCCTCTCTTCGTCCTTCTGCCTACCCACTGCATCATATTTCACTTTCGACGAACAGCTTCGCTGAGATTCTTGGAACTCATTTAGAAACTGCACGCATGTTTCAGCCTTCGTCTAATAACCAACAGCTCGTTTCTTTATGGACAGGTTATTTGAACTGTAATACCTGTCTAAAGGCTTCGATGAAGTAAATTAAAAACTGTTCGAACATTTCGACGTCAAACATTCTAGATTACAAAGTGACTGGAACTTAAAGAGTTTTTGTGTAGCAATTATAGGTACAAAATAAAATATGTAAATATTAAGGTGACAATTCGATAAGTACATATTGTAATAAATTATGGGGTCTGAATTCATTCGGATAATATTTTGTACTTGCAATCCTATAGTTCGATAATGCAATATAGTAGAAAATAGAGAATGTAAGAAATCAAATAAGATCTTGATCAAAACATTAATAATATTAATAAACAGACCATTACAGAGATTGAAAGCTCCAGTTACTTACTTACTAACTTATAACACTAATTATTACTTCTAGATATGACAACGAAACAGTAAAAGAGCTTGTCAAATCGCAAGAACATCCTAAGTCCTTAAAATCCGCAAGTCCTTCATACGAAGCAGTACAGAATCCATCGTTTTATTGGAATTTTATTTAACCAAGAACACCGGTGCTGTAAAAGTCCGTTAGCTTCAGAAAAAGGGGGGTACCGCGATAAAATACGGAGCCATAAACTTCTTTATCGTCGTTATCAACGAACCACTGTTATGAAACTATTTATCGTAATTTGCGAGCATTACTCCGCCACGGCAAAGAGTTCGAAAGAAGTTTCGAAGATTCTAAGCCGACACGAAGCACAGAGAGAGCGAGAGAGAGAGAGAGAGAGGGAGAAGGAAGTAGAGTGAGTGTTTCCTAAGGGAGACATTTTAATTACCGACGGTCCTGTTCGTTGGCAGGATGTATACACATATAGACACACACACACCCATACACACATATATATCGAAGGATACACCTGCTCCTAGCACTTGCGCCTTTGGTACCCGACTACGACCTCACGCCATTTGTCTTTCGAGTTTATATATAAAGCCGATCGCCCAACCTTCCTTCCTTCCTTCCTGCGACTCCACTGATTCCGTTTACCGACTCAAAGGCCAGCTCGGTGCGCCCCAAATCGGAAACTACGGGCGACAGAGATTGACTGGACTTCAATAAAGCTTCTTCCGAAGTACCGGAGAAGATGGCTACGGAGAGTGATGAGGCCGGGATATGCTGGTACCGTTAAACTGGTCCGTGGCCTGATCCTTTATGGCACACTCAATCCAGTCATCCCCGATAAAACGTAACAACTTTGATCTCGGTGCACGCAGAACTTTCTTCTTAATGTTCTGTAATTAATTAAGCCCTTATCCACTGTCGAGCTCCGCTATTTTTGTCGGGAGAATTGAAATGTTTCCATGGTTCTACTAATGATTAGCTTGGGAATCTTTGTGTACAAAGAAGTGTTGAGTTTACGTAGTATATGGTATTATGTAAAATATTCGAAATAATTTTGACGTAGTATCGTTTAGAGACGGTTCTGTTTCTTTGCTTGGGTTTGTGGAAACATAAATTTTCATACGAATCTGTAGTCTGGTAGTAATAGACGATATTAATATGGTTAAAATATTGTAGTTCATTGCATAAGACTTTATCTCTCGATATTATAATAATTATGATATAAATATATCCTAATTTAAAAATTAGCAGTTTCTGATATTACAACAGGTATTAATTTGTTAGTTAAAGGTAAAGAAAATCTGAAAGAATAGCAAAATTCTTCACACTTGTTTTTTAGAAAGTATGAATAAACCAGAAATGCAAAACCACGAGATCTACTACATACCTACATTGAAGAATAAAGAATTTACTGCAACGATTATTATAATTATTACAACAAATTTGCTTATATTCTTTTAATGTATCCACAATGATTACACCTATATCAATATCCACGAAATATTTGAGACCTTCGATACACAGTGGCTCCAAACAGTATTCGTATACTGTATTATAAGGAAATTCATCTATCTCTGAAATTCTGATTTCAATGAAATTTTGTGTGTGTACAGTGCATGGTGTATCCTGCGTGGGGCAATTTTTTGGCAGCAAAATATCTTTTAAGGGGGCTGATAATAAATCTCAAAGTTTCAGTGATTTTTCACGTTTTTAATACAAGCTTTTCTGAGTTTTTTAAAGGATAGAACGATAGAATATTAAAAATTAAACATTTTCTATTTGAAAAGTTTTGTTTCATCAAGTACCATTACAAAGTTATTTTTTAAAAATGAGAAAAAACTCAGAAATTTCAACACTGGTTTCAATCTTTTAAAATGGCATTTAGATAAAAAGAAGAGATCAATTCATACGTATACTATTACGATCTACATACCGACAAAGTTTTATCAAATACTTCTATCAGACTCAAAATTTCAGGGTTAAACGAATTTATTTGTGACATAGTGTGCGAATACTTTTCGGAGCCACTGTGTATGTATTATTTTCAGTTTAATTATTTCAACCTCGGCTGGTGTTTACAAACTCTTGTCTGTACATAAGACTACACGGCGCCAGCAATGTTAGAGGTTGTTTAATAAAGGACAACATTTGTACGAATTAGCAGACCCCAACGTCTGCAAAGGTTTACGATCACGGAGACGCCAGTGTGTCTTCTCCAGGATTGTCGATGCTACGAGGGACTCAGGACGACTGTCCCCGATAATCAAGACTAACAGCACCGGCTGATCCTTCACAGCCTTCTTCGTCAGCATCCTCGCGAACCTCTCTCATCACACTCTATATCAATTTATATCACAATAATGTCACTTTAACACGATGTATAACCTCAACCACCCCGTTCACGATGCAAAATATTGGCCTTTTCCAAAGACGGATCTATTCTTCGAATAATAGGATAAGTTAATTGATACAGCCACTAATTACAATATTAATGATAATTAGGTCACATATACTAGTCTGCAATCACACATGTCCATGTAATCAGGAAGACAGTGAATCATTAATTTGGCCATCCTTTGACAACGAAACAGTAATTACAAATAACATAATACCCTGCTTATCTTCTGCTATGCTAGAAATGGAAAATTATATGAAATCGGCATATTTAAATCGTATGGAAGATCTGTTAATATTTTGGCGTAACAATTCATTCAAGTAGAAACTCATCCTATCAAGAATTGCAATCGTGCAAACCTATGTGTAATGGCCATTATTGATAGAAAAAGAAGCAAGTTGAAAACTAGTATTGTAAATAAAACATAATTTTAAAATTTTAAAATAAAATTTCTAAATAGTTGTAAATTCAACACTTGAATATCATATTTAAAACCTGTTACAAAATTCTGATTTATAAGATTCAAGTACAGCTTATAAAAGATTTGAATATCTATAACATTAAAGTACTTGTAAGTACAATTTCGAAACTTGCAAGTACTCGTTTCAGGGTTCGATATATATTCATATAGAATGAATACACCTTGAAGATAATCATTGAAACATTGCTGCTTCCGAATAGTATTCGAAACCCGTGAAACGAAACGTGGTTATTGAAATTGACTCGAATTCGTAAGCATATTGAGTGAATACGATTCTAGAAAAGTGTGAAGAGTGGTTGAGTTGAGCCATAGCCGTGTGAACATAGAATATTTGGACTAGAGTGTTTCTGAACTGCGAAAGACGAGCACTTGAGACAACGTCGCAACTGAGGAATTCTGGGTGAACGTGATCGAATGCATCGAGTGAGAGGGGTTTACAATTAGAAAGAAAATTGAAATGAATGTTTGGAAGAATAAGATAACTTTATTGTTTTCCCTATGGGATTACAAGAGAGTTTCGTTCCTTTACATCCTTCTTATTTTCTCACCTCGCTTATTCCTTATATAAAAATTTAATTAACAAAACTAAAATACAGCTAAATTAAAATTAACAATAAGTGTAAAAACGAAATTCCAGAATAATAATAACCTTACATACTATTATATTTATGTACACTATTTACACGTTAATATAATAATATCTCCTCCCTCCCGTTCCTCCTCTTTGGTTCTCTTTGAGTGTTTGGAAGAATATATGACGGGGAAAATACGAGTGCGAGTCAGAAAGAGCGTGATTGTGAGAGAAATTGTTAAGTTGAAAAGTTGTTTATACGTTACTATTAAACTGTTTTAACCCTTTGCACTCGAAAAGTGATTGTCTGTCATTAAAAGATAATTTTGTAAATTTTCAAATTCAAAGGGGCTGAATAGTCGTATAAGTGAACTTTAGTATATTGCTTAATTAAACCAAATGAAATTTAATATGCTTGAATCTTATTAAATATTTTTGAAGTCAGAATTATTGGACGACTACGGGTCACCTCTCGAATGCAAAGAAATAAATATATCTAAGAACTTTACTTTGTTTCACTTGCACTCAAACCCTACCATCTCTCTCTAAATAAAATAAAATCTTATAATATTGACCTGATTCCATTACTAATCGTCACCCATTTCCCTTCCGCGTTCTTTCTTTCGTGCAGGGCCACTCGTATTGCGAAAACGTGAGCCTTCGATGTTCAATGAACTCGTGTTTGCAGCGAAACGCTCAAAGTGTGATGTGTCGACCGCAAAACGGAGTATTTTGTCGAACACGGCACCCTAGGGAGCGATACGAATCGTTCGAGTAACTGCAACCGCAGAGAATCTTGTTTAGAGGAGAATAAAGCGATTCGGCTATCAGCTGGGGAAATATAAACAAGACGTATATACGTATTTACTGGTTCTGTTCATTCCACCAATAGCGTTCAGACCCTGGCGGCCGAAAACATGGCCGCCTGCTTGGTCAGCTCGATTGTGACCATTTTTTCACCTATGCAGGTCGACAAAAATAATTGTCACGTGGTGTGGGGCCCAAACTCTGAATACTGACGACAACTAACTTTAAATTCCTCGTTCTTCCATTCCCACTTCTTAACACTTTATCGACCGGAAGCCTATTAACCGGTTAACTGTGTCGATCATTTTGCAAAGTGTGCCCCAGTGTGTGTCGCGATAATCAAGCGATGACGGATATAGTCGTCAAACACAGAGTAAGTGGCGCTGTTGAAATATTGGGTCAAAAAGACGACTTTATTTTAGAAAATGAATGAATTTATTAGTAATATTTACACAATGGATCAACGTAAAGCTATATTTACACGTAATTAACGAAAAACTTAAAAAAAAAATCAAATATTTGTAGAAATTAAAAATGTATAATGTTGCTTTCGTGTGATATGTTCTGAAACAGGGAACGATGCACAGTGGCACTTTGCATGTCGGACACCAATACCGAGAGTCTTTTCTAATTTTGTTTTTATAACAAATAGAACATCATCGCAGATGGAGAATCTAATATACTTTGTTTTTTTGGTTATGACACGTCAAGATGAAAATCGGGATAATCAAAGATCCAGTGTTACTGCAGTGTTTACGAGTTAGCTCTCAGGAAGTTAGAAATCCAACTCAAATTATCTATAATTTTCATTTGTTTATTTCATTTCGTCCTGACCCCCAAAACATATTCTAAACATATTAAAATTTACGAATATAATTTAGTTTTCACCAGAATTACAATTTAAATATCAAATTGTAACAAAATTTTGCGCATGACGGATATAGCCGTCATAACACAAAATTCTGCCATTCTTCCATGACGGATATAGTCGTCAAACACACTTAACTGGTTAATCGGCTTTTTATATGCTTCAGTTTGTAAGTTTTGTAATGTTCCCTTATACGAAGGTGACTATTTTGAGCAAAATCGTGTATATATTGTAAAGGGATGTTAAACTATTAATTATTCAAAGGAAATCATTGTGCTCGATTCATTAATGATGTATCCCCTGCGAAGTGAGTGAACTGGTCTGAAATAAATTGATTCATGAACGGTCGGTAAAGTGTTAACATTCAAGTTTTCTTCTCTATCCAGTAAAACGCTATTCCATTTTCCTTCGATTCTCGACAGAACAACAGAACAATATCAACCTTCAAGAGAAAATCTTCAGTCTTCGACTGAACCACTTCCTACAGTTGAGAAAATCACAAACTGTTGTCCAATCACACTTTTCAACCGAGGTTAACTCGATTAACCCTTTGAGCGTTGAATACTCTTGGCCTAAGTGCTTCGAAGGGACAGCGAGCTGGGGACGAAGTATTCTTACCCATACACTGACAATCACGTTGTAGTAAGCGAAATATCGAAACAATTGTCAAACGCATATGTTCGTCCATAATCCCTACGTGCAACTTTTATCAGCACTAAAAGGTTAACGTCGAAATGTGTGGCCATGGAAAAAGTTATAAGGTTGAAGAAAACAAAAATTGACAAACGCATGTATGAGTTCACAGTCCCTACGAGTAATTTTCATCAGACGCATATACGTGTCCATAGCACTCAAAAGGTTAAGTTTGAAAATTTCAACAGATAGAGAACAGTTTCCTTGTTTTCTTCTAATTGTTGGTGTCAATGATTAGACTTAACGGAAGGTCCAAGGGTTTCTCCATGCATTACCACTTATTCGTTCTTTCAATCGTGCTGATGTGTCTGAGGCGACTTTTCATCTCTTGTTACTTTCAAGATTCAATCGCTAGTATCCCATGGTCGCTAATGCAACCGCTAACTAATTTGCATAAAGTATACAACAGTTCTTGTATGTGTATTGGTAATAAAATTACTATTGGTTAAGTAAGGTGGAGAAGGTTTCAATAAATTTTGCACACATCAATTTCGAATTCTGAACGAGGCTGATTAAACATTTTGTCTAAATTTTGGCGTTGGTCTTTCACTTCGAACGTGTACACTGTGCACGTATAGGTGGTTTGAAGGTGGAAACCGGAGAGGTCTCGACTTAAACTCCACCCACTTCGCGCGGGCCGTTATAAACGGAAGGCTTTATGTACGAAGTCCTCAAGTACTATTAAATTAAACGGTAGTTAGGAATTTCTTGCATAAAACTCTGTAACTGCTCGCCTCAATTAATAGACACGCTTTTGAAACGGCACTGTTAAACCGTCTCCCCTTGTATCTTCAGTTTTTAATACAGTAGAATCGGCATTAAAAGCAACTTCTCCCGCGGTATCACTTAAGAGTCTTTAGAATTTTAGATATTTCACAGTTTGTCTTCTCGTAACGACTACCGTTGTGCACTTTGTGTTCTACACCTTTAAACCCTTCAATTGTCTTTATCTTCTATTAAAAATCTCTCGTTTTATTAACATAATATCTCTAATTAAAAGTAGTGGGTTAAACTCAACAATACAGACATAAAGAGACATTTCTAATGAAATAGTACATGAAACAATTAGTGTCCTGAATACAAATCTGTAATTATAAGGTGCTGTAAATTAAATTGAAGCTTTTAAGATGCCAAACATCCTATATGTACCAACAGTGATAAATGCTACTCAAATAAATTTGTCAATTTCTTGACGTCAAATATAGTATTGTAAGCGTAAAATTTGTTTCCTGCATCTCAATTTGTGACCGAAGGAATATTTGCTTTCATTCCTGCTGGGATTAGCTTCCCTCTAACATTTCTTTAATGATTCCTAAATCATTCCTAAGTAACGAAGAAATTAAATTCAATGCTTATGAATTATTCACTATAAGTATATCTAGAACTGAATTGCATTAATTTGTTAATGACAAGAAAAATGTGTCTGATAAACCTGATTCTGCGTACATAAATTCCATAAGAGTCTAAAATTTACAGTTTTCGTAGCTCTCATTGATGAAAAATTAAAACACCACATAATATATAAGCATACTTAGAGCTGAACAGCATTCATTTGTTAATGACAAGAAAAATGTGTCTGATAAACCTAATTCTGTGTACATAAATTCCATAAGTATCTAAAATTTACAGTTTTCGTAGCTTTCATTGATAACAGATTAAAACACCACATAATATATAAGCATACTTAGAGTTGAACAGCATTAATTTGTTAATGACAAGAAAAATGTGTCTGATAAACCTAATTCTGGGTACATAAATTCAATAAGCGTCTAAAATTTACAGCTGTCGTAGCTTTCGTTGATAAAAGATTAAAACACCACATAATATATAAGTGTACTTATAGCTGAAGAGTATTAATTTGATAATGACAAGAAAAATGTGTCTGATAGACCTAATTCTGGGTACATAAATTCAATAAGCGTCTAAAATTTACAGCTGTCGTAGCTTTCGTTGATAAAAGATTAAAACACCACATAATATATAAGTGTACTTATAGCTGAAGAGTATTAATTTGATAATGACAAGAAAAATGTGTCTGATAGACCTAATTCTGGGTACATAAATTCAATAAGCGTCTAAAATTTACAGCTGTCGTAGCTTTCGTTGATAAAAGATTAAAA
>JAOPTO010000461.1:103113-189144 GCA_033822845.1 Tetrapedia diversipes | reverse complement strand
TTTCATACGTTTACGAAAAATTTGAGAGTGAAAGGATACGCAGAGTGCAGGTAATATGAAAAACTGTACAAGATATCCAAAGTGTATTGCTTGTTACTACATTTAGAGTGTAAAATGAATTTTTATTTAGATCTGGTTTCGTTGGTATACTTTGGATCATTAATTTTCATACGTTTACGAAAAATTTGAGCGTGAAAGGATACGCAGAATGCAGATAATATACAAAACTGTACAAGGTATTGAAAGTACACTGGTTGTTGCTACTTTTAGAGTGTAAAATCAATTTTAATTTAGATTTGGTTCTGTTGGTATACTTCAGATTGTTAATGTTTATACGTTTACGAGAACTTTAAGCGTGAAGGAATACGCATAACGCGGGTAATATGCAAAAGTGTACAAAATATCAAAAGTATACTACTTGTTACTACTTTCAGAGTGTAAAATGAATTTTTATTTAGATTTAGTTTCGTTAGTACTCAAATTAGAATTCGTATAAAAATTTAATAATTTTAATAATTTGTATATTGCGTAAATCAAAAAGAAATTTTGTGAAACCTATTTATTATATATTATATTATAAGTTTATCTGTTGACAAAATCTAGCGAGACTTATATTATCGACAATACTTTAAAAATTACTCTAAATGTTCTGACAGGAAACTACGATTAAACATTGCTAGTGATGATACGGCTAGTGGAACTGGTCAATAATTGGGAATACGCATTACGATTCCCAAGACTCGTTGAATCTATAGTCATCGTATATTAAGCTCAAACACCTAAAGCACACAACGAATAAAAAGATAATTGGAAGGTTTTATGATTGCATAGAAGCAGTTTGAACAAGAAATTTCGCGTTCTAATTGCTTGTAACTATTTCACTATATTCATACAAGCTGTTTGACAAATTCAATCAGAAGCATTTCCTTCAATAATCCAAAGTATATCGAAAAATAAATTAAAATCAAAGATTAAAAGTGAAACAAAATTATATTAGCTTGAAACATTACTTGATTATTCAACAAATCTAAACACAACAGAAGAGTCAAATAAACGAAATGATTGACATACACTATTGCCCACAAGTGTTACATATATAAATTTCAAAACAGAAACTATTCTTCTTCCAAATAATTACACACGCATTGCAATAAATCTATAATATCATTTTTCATATTATTTGTATATTAAATATTATTCGTATAATAAATATTCGTTTTATAATATATTAACATTTTAATTAAATCTTCGATAGGCGAGTAAATCCTTGCTAGCAGTACTGTATGTACTACACCCAAAAGATGTTTACCTCGTTTACACATATTTCCCCGGATACTTCACAGAAACTCACCAAAGTAATGAATTCATTAACAAGAACGCGAATCTTTACGTTTCCACAGCGTCACACGCACGTTCTCCTACACGTGTCTCTTTAACCCAAGTTCAAAGCCGTGACCTCCAATTCGGGGCCGCCATAAAGAACGATTTCGCGAAGTTCGCAGAAGCGTGGACTTAGGAGCGTCCGGTGTCTCGCAAACTTTACGATCGACCATGCGTGAACCCGAGCTAACTACGGCGTTTATATTCTTGGCACGCAACAGTTGTATCTTTGCTCGTGTGCGTGTGCACACCCCTGTGTGTGTGTGTATCTGCGTGTGTGTGTTGCGGGTAGCCCTTTACCGGTGAGCATTAAGGTGTTCGGATTAGGCCGGCCCACGAAGAGAAACTTGCTCCACGAGATTAACCTATTCCAGAGCTTTATAGAAACTCTACAGAGCCAAGGATTACCGAGGGCCGCCCGAAATCTCGCTTGCCGGTACAACGGCCGGCCGCCATGGATACGCAGAATCCCAAACAGATGTTTCTCCATTTACGCCCTTCTTCGGGGACGTGATCAGATTCGCGCCGGGTTTCTCGGGAACCGTGTTAAAGGGATCAATTACCGGAAGCGCTGTTACGCGCATAAATTGGACAACTTAACCGTTTGCGTGCCACGGGCCACTTTCGCGCTTTTGAGATTTCGCGACGAGAAAATCCAGCGCATTCGACTGATCCAGACAACTGACGGCTCACATAATATATATTTTTAGATCTTGAAAAGCACATAAAATAAGAGGATCAATCTAGTTTCTAATATTACAATAGTGTAGAGGTGCCGAATTTGTCATAGCGTGAGGGAATGCATGAGAGTGAGGGTGAGTGTGTGTATGAGGCGTTTGTCGCTTGTTCGTCGCGAATGTTCGGTCCTGGCGGGTAGCGCAGGTGCGTGGAAAGGAGCCTTCTCGAATGTTCGATGGCGGTTTACTCTAATGGGTAAAAAGAACGCCTTCTCGAACATTCGATGATGGCAAACCCCCACCACCTGTGCTAATGCATATAAAAAGAGATGCATGCCCGCCGGGCGACATTCGTTGGAGATTCGTTGGACATTCGTTAGAGATTCGTTAGAGATTCATTAGGCGACATTCGACGACGCGATTAAGTGTAATTTATCAGATTAATATAAGCCTGCGTGTACCTGTCCTACAATAGCTTAACGTATTTTTTAGTTTCTTTAGAAAACCTTTGCAGTTTTTACTACCCATAGTTCGCTAGTCGTAGCAGAAATAGGACCCAAGAAGTCATTACATTATAGCCCGTTTTTTCCTTGGTTTATGGTCAGTCACATTTGGTGTCAGAACCCTTAACTTTAGCCGTTAAAGTCTTTGTTTGCAGTTTCCATTCATGTCAAGGTACTCCTTAGGTTTATTACTCGCTATGGTGTTTTGGGAAAACCCTTCAACGTCACAAATCTTACCACTTCCACTCGAACATAGCTAGCCAATAAGAAATTAATAGATCGTTTTCCCTCACCTATAGCCAAATATTGTACGCCCACTCCGAGTTTTTGTAAAATATGAAGTGTCTTCGAAGAGACACTCTCGTCACAACTTTGAAACGGTTTACACCAAAAATAAAGCCTAGTACGTCCGAAGTCGCATTCATTCATTTAGATACAGTCCACTCTAGCACTCTAGTTATACGCGTTGTTTAATCGTCGCTAACACTGCCGACGCTGCAACGCGCACATTACATATATAATAATAATAACATATGTGTGTAATAACATTTATGCTCCAGTATAAATAGATTCTGAAAGAGTTCAAAAGACGATAGAATCTAGAATCGCGTTACCTTAAAAATTTCTTCTATTAACCCTTTCGCTTCGAGCGCCGCTTATAGGCGGCGTCCATGAGATGACCTGTGGGCACGAGCGCCGCTTATAGGCGGCATCTAAATATATTTTTGTGAGGGTTACTTTATTTCTTTTACAAAATCGTCTCTCGTTCGTACAATACGGTTTCTATCTTACTAAAACTGGCTATGCCCTTTTCCTCATGTTTTTATGGGCGCATCCCCACTTTGCACTTTCCCGAAAAACAAACCCGCCGTTGGCGCGGGCCTGGAAAGTGCAAGCGGCCGTGACCGAGCCTCGCGCGTACTCGGTCCCAACCCTTATTGGGGACCTCTGGTTTATGGTGGCCCTAATGATCACTTTGGCCATCGTCACCCCTGATTATCTGGTTCCTCTTACATTTTGTATTTTAATAATTTTATATTTTAATAATTCTGTATTTCAATAATTTTGTAAGCCTTTTCATATTAAAAATGTAAATATACTTGTTACATTAGAGCAGCGATTGTTTTATTCAGCACAATTGTTATTTAAGACTTAGAAAAACGCGCACTGTGCATATTTCTGACGCGTGCTTCCGTTCAGTGACGGTACTTCGGCGGACTGGACAGCCGAAGCGAAAGGGTTAAAAGTCTACGAAAACATATAGAACTATGATTAACACGTTCCCTGCTGGACATTTTTTTAAAGACTTGCCGTTCAGGCCACCGCGGGGCATATACGCCCCACATTTTTTTAATGGTTGACACAAGCATGTTTTTGTGGTATAATACACAATATTTCAGTAATTTAAAAGAAAGGCATATCTCTTTATAAATTGAAACCAGAAAAGCAATCATTTTTAGTTTCTTAGACAAAATATTGTTAAAAGTATGCCTTTTTTTAAAGGCTTTTTTCCGGCGTGGGAGGAAATTTTAACATGGCGCGTATACGCCCCACGCGGCAGGGAACGTGTTAATATATACAGAGTTAATTAATTTCAAGTTGATAAGAAACATTATTAAGCAATAGGACATTAGCGCGGAGCGAAAAATGCATTTAAATTTGTTGACAGTAATACAAATCAGAAAATTCCTAAGGAATTTCCTATGTTATGTTCGAACATTATTTATTGATTACCATAGAATGCAAATTTTGTTAATCATGCGATTCCTTATAAACTAGTTAGTTCAATTCCTTTGTCCCTTTTGTCTCAAACTTTCGTCCCCTACTCTAAAAAGCGTCGTCAAAGTGTTAATCGCCGCTCGAAAACCTACGGGGTGATCGATCTGGATCACGATAAACCGGAAGACACGGCAAAGAGGCGTGCGTTTTCCTGCGGAGAATAAGGGATACGAGTTGACACGTGTCGATACCGCCAACACCGTCATCCGTCAATGCAGAAACGCGGAAATGTTTCGTGTCGAGGCGAAAACGAAATTATTCGTGTTTTCACGTAAACTCGCTCTTGTCATAAACCGTTGCGCCGCCGTTGCTGTTGCTCGAACGTTTTCGCCGGTTTCGAACAAAGTTTCGGAAACGTTCTGCCGAATTTCTGCAGTAAATACCGAACAGATCAACGTGGAATGCGCGCACAACCTGGGGGAGGATATTGTTTTCGCCGCATTATTCGGGATGTCGAGAACGGGAAGCTGGAAGCGTGTGTTACTTGCGGCTGAACGTAACATTTGTGAAACCTGTAATTTCGGTGGTACGCACAACCGGCTCCGCGCTGTATATTAATGTACAATGGAAAGGGGTCACGTGCGCAGCGTTACGCTCCCTCTATCGCACGGGCTCCTGTGTAACAATCGATGGTACACTATTTGCGGACTTGCATCGTACGACAAATAGGTATGTTGTGCAGCGACATCGGACCGTGTTGCGTTTGCATGCGACGCTGTTTCCGCAAAGCATTCTTCGATTAAACGTCAATGTGCTCGTCAAGGGGCCATTCTACTGTGACGGATTGAAAAAATCGAATTTTTTTTGTTTGTTTTGCATTTTTTTAGACTTTAACAGGTTAAAATCTTGTTCCCAATGGGATTTAAGGATTAGAAGGGATTAAGAATCTTGTTTATTTTCTGTTTTCTAATCGCTACAACAGCTGGAATCATGGCAGCTATAGAAGACTGTTTGTTTTACGACGTCATAAAAAAAGGTTCTGCAATTTTACACACATATGCTCTTCTGGCTCGCAAAAATTTTTAAATAAACTTAAGGTTATAATAAACAAATATCCCAAGCCGCAAAATGATATGTTGTATAGTTTATTCACGAAAAATTCCCAAAAATCGTCTTGATTTCGTGCCATCACAGTGAAATAGTCCCTTAAAGGGGCACGCTTAGAGATTTGAGAAGAAAACTTTGTACTTTTGATTGACGTTCGGGAAAATTTGAGGTTGAAGTTACCTTGATGTTAACCCTTTGCACTCGAAAGGTGACTGTCAGTCATCGAATGATAACTTTGCAAATTTTCAAATTCAAGGGGTTAAATAGTCGTATAAGTAAATTTCAGTATATTGCTTAAATAAATTAAATGAGATTCAATATGAGTGAATCTTATTAAATATTTTAAGCTTGAAAAAAGCTCGAAGTTAGTATTATTGTATGATTGCAAGTCATTTCTCGAGCGCAAAGGGTTAAGCCAGGATTGGTGTGAATATTCTTCATAATTATGTCCTTTTTTCTATAAGATTTAGAGTTAAATTTAACCCGTTTCCCGAAAAATATCCCTTTCAGAGAGCATAAACATAAAATAATTTAACACAGGTTGATTTGTATTAAACAAAAAGGACGAAACGAATGATTTCTAAATCTTTGTACTGCATTCAAGGGGAAATTTCGTTGTGCAGATACATTTGGATAGATTGCTATTGAGAGTTTTATATTGTTAAATAAAATCAACTCTTATTTGTAAAATAATACTTTGTTACTTTATTATTACTTCTACGTAACACGAGGAAGAGCAATTCTGACCGTACCTAGCGAGCTTTATCACAAGACTAGTAGAACGCAGTGGTAAAAATTCCTACAACCCCGTCCGGGTCCTTCAGCTCCTTTGTTCGGTTTCTCAACGTTTTCGAAATTTCTAAGATGCCAGATCTGACTTAGCTTCTTGGAAGAAGTCTTTGAGGAAGTACGTTAAGAGAAAGCTGGTTTATGGTTGATTTTGGCTTCGTAGTATTTCTGTATTCAATGTCTAACGATTACCAATCAAAGATTCGGGATCTTCACGCTGTTGAAAAGACACTGAAGGCGAACAACGGGAAACAATAAGAGTTTCGTTACTTCAGGACACGATTGAGCCGAAAATCGATCGAAACAAGGATACGATACCATCAACGTACACGACAATAATTCTGAATCGGAGAAGAAAATTAGCGGAAAATTTGGTATGACTGCGAGTTTAAAAGCGATTCGAAACTTCAAGCGAATAGTGTGCCGTGTTTTGAAAGAACTTCCGGCAAGTGTCGTGGAGCCGACTTGTCAAGGAGACACCGTGCATGCTATTCCAAAGCATTTCTCTCTGATCGTTGAAATCCAAAAGCTGTACCTCGCAGCAACTTCGATCCTGACGTTAACTTTCCAACGGAAACGGACCAATTTCGGAAACTTTCAGAGGATGACACGGGATAAGCGCGGAGGGAAAGACGGCAGTTTCTAGTCCAACGAAGGAATATAAAAATGGAGTATCTGGCCATTTGCCTGCCAACTTGTTTCGACGTCGCGAGCCCTCGAACCGTCCGATGGCGTTCGAAGAAGCAAGACACCGTGATCGTTGGACACTTCTCGACGGCTAACGATCTCATTATTCGGCTTCGAGCGTGTCGAAACCGAGCTGGACGAGTCGACGAAATTGAATGAAACGAAACCCTTTTCTTCGCCTCCTTTAACGTGACCTCGTAGAAGATCTTGTAATTGAGTTTATTCGTTCGAGAATTTCGAGCTTTACATGGTATTTTTAGTTTAATTTATTAATTGTAGGAATACGATCGGATGAATGCAAGTTTCGAAAGATCTAAAGAGTGCTTGGGTTGAGCGATAGTCGTGTGAACGTAGAATGTTTGGACTAGAGTGTTTCTAAGGCTCGAAAGATGAGCACTTGAGACAACTGAGCGACTGATTGTAAGGAATTTTGGGTGAACGTTACCAAATGCATCAAGTGAGAAAGCTTTATAATTAGAAAGAAAGGAAACAGTGTTTAGAAGAATATATGGCGGGGAAAAAACGAACGCGAGACAGAAAGAGTTTGACTGTGAGAGCAGAATGTGTTTGACTGTGAGGGCAGAATGAGTTTGACTGTGAGGGCAGAAAGAGTTTGACTGTGAGGGCAGAATGAGTTTGACTGTGAAGATAGAAAGAGTTTGACTGTGAAGGCAGAAAGAGTTTGACTGTGAAGGCAGAAAGAGTTTGACTGTGAAAGCAGAAACAGTTTGACTGTGAGGGCAGAATGAGTTTGATTGTGAGGGCAGAATGAGTTTGACTGTGAAGGCAGAAAGAGTTTGACTGCGAAGGCAGAATGAGTTTGACTTTGAAGGCAGAAAGAATTTGACTGTGAAGGCAGAAAGAGTTTGACTGTGAAGGCAGAAAGAGTTTGACTGTGAAGGCCGAAAGAGTTTGACTATGAAGGCAGAAAGAGTTTGACTGTGAGGGCAGAATGAGTTTGACTGTGAAGGCAGAAAGAATTTAACTGTGAAGGCCGAAAGAGTTTGACTATGAAGGCAGAAAGAGTTTGACTGTGAGGGCAGAATGAGTTTGACTATGAAGGCAGAAAGAGTTTGACTGTGAGGGCAGAATGAGTTTGACTGTGAAGGTAGAAAGAGTGTTATTCTAAACGTAGTAGTTGCTAGGTTGTGAAGTCGTTTAAGTTACTATCATTAATCTATTTTAAGTATACATTTATTAATATTCTAAACACTTCACTTTCATTTTATTCACACCTGAGCCCTATCATCTCACTGTATAAAATTAAGTAAAGTAGGATTTCCTATATAATTAATATACGGGCATAGCCCAATTTATATACATAAGAAATAAGTAGAATACAGTACAAACAGGGTGTGTAGTACAATTGAAAAAAGTTTGTAGTGTTAGGGATTCAAGAATATGCTAAATAGGCGTGCCTTAAAATTATTCCTGCCAGTGAAAAAGTCAACCCTCATAAAAAAATTGTTGGCTGGACTACCGATTCTATTGATTGGATCTAAAGGAGCATGTTTGTAGTTAGGAATTCTGAACAGAAGAGGAACCCAGGAATAGCGGAAAGACTGCTGAAATTAATAGAAGATATAAGTTCAGGATAGGAAAATTTACCTTGTATAATTTTGTGTAGGAAGCTTAGATCACCTATGGTGCGTGTATCTTCAAGATTGAGTAAGTTGAATCTACGCAACAGGGAGCTATAATCATGACGAGAAATTGGTTACCCAATTTTGTACACTAGATGACGGAGAAGAATGTGTTGGATTTTTTCAATGGAGTATTTCAAATTGGCAGCATGAAGTGACCAGATTATAGATCCATATTCCAAAATAGGGCAAAAAAGTATATTGTAGAGGTATAGAATAGAGTAGAGTTGTTTGAAATCATCGCTAGTTGACTAATATTGTGGTGTGAAGAAAGTGCAAATTATTTTTTCATAAACAAGTTCCGAGGAGAATGAATAAAGATCTTAGAATTTTCAGCATCTTTTCAGAATATGGAATTTTGTAGTTACTTTAATCTTGCTGTATTGAGTTTTTTATTTTTGGGTGGATTCTCGAGAATAAAGGTACTTTATGTTTAGCAAACATTAACAATTTACAGAAACGTTATGTTTCTAGTGTATCTGAATATCTGTACGTATCTTTGGATATTGCATAACCTTACTGCTCTTTAGTTTTATTAAAAAAAGGTTCTAATTTGAAGAAAAAAGAATATTTTGCATAAAATCGAAAGGTGAATAAATTATGCGTATCAATGCATGATTCCTTGAATTTTTTTTTTTTGACCTATGCAATTTCTTGGAAAAGGGGTCTTAACAATCTAAAACTTGCGCCTGACTTAATATAAAGATTCCATAAAAATTAAAGAGTCATTTATTTTAAATAAATACTGGAAAGTGGTAGAAATTCTAAAAATAGTAATAAAATGGCTATAAAATATCCTCTTCATTCTTTAACTCGTTCATATTGCGAGATTTATAAAAATGGCAACGAAATGCAAAAAGATAGATAGAATATTGTTGTACAACTACACTAAAATATAAATATTTGTCTAAAAATCGGCGTGTATTTTTCAAAAAATTAACCAGGAATATTATTGCGAATAGTTGCTGCGTGCACGGTAAAGTGTTATTTTCTTCGGAAATATACTTGAAAGTTGCACAAACAATTAAACCCGGAAATCACACACGCACGTTCGATACAAAATTGTCGAAAACGAACGGTCGAGTGGTATTAACGTCTGACAGCAGCCGTCGAACTGTAAAATCGAAACCTTGATTACGGACGGGAGTAACACGAATTTGTGTTCGTTTATCGAACCACATATAACTATGCTGCCGTGATATTGCTTCGAAATGGTGAAAAAAAGTAACGAATTTCTGAAAATCCTCACAATAATTTCGAATAAACTATATTTTTCTACACTACGAAGATATTGCTTTGGAAAAATTGTTATTTAACCAGCAGTCTCTGGTGAACAAATTTTTAGAATTTTCTACGAAATACAATATTACACAATATAACATAAATATTGTTTTTTATATTCCCTAAAATTAGAATAGTACAAAAGATAAAATTCGAGTGGTAAATGAAAGATAGAAGGAAATGTATCCAGCAATTTTTCGTTAATTATGTAGATAATTATTGCATCATTAGAAACCTCTTCGTTTCTCAACTTCATTAATACAAGCTATATTTTACTAAGACTTAAACATCAAATCTTCCCTTTTTATATCATGCTTCTTTGATTAAAAGTAGTATTAAACACCTGCTATGTAAGTTACTGTTTAAAATGATGGAACATTTCTAAATACTCTAAAATAGTTATTTAATTATTGTCCATCAACATTATATCTCAACCTAATTAAATGTTATATAGCAATGCAAATTTCAAAATAAAATATTCTGTTTCTAAGCTGGCACATAACTGTTCAGTTGACCCAAATTCAATTTCATTTGTGTGTCAGGGATTTATTAATATTTCTAATAGATTATTCATTCTCTGATACATTATCTTTGAAGTATACATGAACAGCATTTTTCTGGAAACACCCGTTCGTTCAGTTTACCTATACTACTGTAGTATCGTAGTTTTCATACCAAAAAAGTGACCAGTGTTGAATAGAAAACTGAATTGTAGAATCGTAGAAAGAGCTGAAGATTAAACATAGAGTCGCGTGTGTTTTGTACGTCGGTATAACCGCGGGAGCGGTGTATTGCTCTCGAAAGTTTCCCGACTTTTTCGTGATCGCCTTGTGTGGCGAAAGATTTTTATCCTCTTGATGAGGTTGATCTCTGAATGTTTATACTGAGTATCTCTTGGTGAGTTGTTCTGTGTCTTTGAGGGTTTGTATGTGTATATTATCACTTGATGAGTTGTTCTGTGTCCTTGGATGTGCTTGTACTAAGTTGTGTCTCTTGATTGTACTGACCTTCGTTTCTGCCTGACTCGATATTTATAGTAGAAGTGATTGCAAGCCTGAACCAATCGCATTGCTTATAGTTATTGTATAAAGGGAAGGCTAGCAACCACTTCCCTTCTACCAAGGCAAGTCTGGGGTCGTTACTGTACGTACCTAATTTAAGACGCAACAGCGTGGCAGAGTCGAATTAGAATTTACTGTGTACTGTATATTTTTGTCATTATTCAAATTAATAATAACAAATACTTTTAAGAACCTCTTTCCTACACTACCATCAACGTCTTAATTGCAAGAAGAAATCGGAAAGTGACATGGTACGATCGTTTCCCCAAAAACATCTCCGAAAAGCTACACGCCCGCTGTTATTTTCAAAAAATAACAGTTTCACGGCGGAGACGGTCGGTTTGAAGGTAACCGCGGGCACACACGAACTCGGGAATAGAAGAGTCGGTTTAGGAACGATAATTGCCACGAAGGCGAAGCGTTCCGTCCGTCCCCGTCGCGCCTCCGCCAGAATTTCGTAGACCAGGGACGAAATTTGATTTGCAAATTCGGTTAAATCCCCTTCGCCTCCTCGATTCCTAGTCGTCCCTTCTTTCCCCGGCGGTAACCGCGCGCAGGATATACGCACGCCCCGTGACGTTGCCCTGCAGGACGCCCTCTCGGAGTCCCGTGGGAGCGAAGGCCGAGAAAAGACGCGTCGCATGAATTTTAATTTCACTTCGCCTCGTCGCCGAGCGCGCGATGCACTTGGGACAACGTAACGAGCAGCTAAAGTTTTTTGAGGAAAAATTAAAAGTTTCGCCCACGTTCATCGTCCCTCGACCCTTCCCGCCCTCTCCTTCCCCTTCACCCTCTAGCTGTCCTGGCTGGTCGTCCGGCGTTTCTTTGCCGCCCCCCCTGCCCCTCGAGCTTGACGAGCTCTACACTCATAGGCCAGAAACGTACTTCGTCGACCAAGACCAGTACCGTAATGTCTCGTAAAGTAATTAAGCCGGCAAGTCACCGGGACCAAGCAACTTCCGCCGGGAAGTTGATTTGTTTCACATGCATCCGGCCACCCGTTCTTCGATCAGAGAACCGTCCTCGGGAAGGCTGTTGTTTAATTATTAGGGGGACCGGAAAGTAATGTAATTTTCTTACTTAAAATTCGAACACACAAATTTTTAACGAATTCTTTTCTTTTTAACCAATGATGTTCAATCCTTAGTTAACACTATTCCTACCGACACCTCATGTATAACTATTCCTACCGCGACATTCCCAGGTGAGACAGACTACAAATTGTTCTCAGAAAATAAACAATGAAGAAAGAAGTGAATATTGAAAAATGTATTGTACGTATATTTGAGGAAAAGTCTAAAGTTTAAAGGCGATTCAATTACGTTGTATCTATGAAATTGTAATCGAAATTTTAACACGTTAAATGCCACGCCAATTTTGCAGGGTTTGCCCGTGACGCCACGATGAATTCTCTATTATACGATGCATACACTGTTTAAATATTACCTACAACAAATAAGTGTAACTACTTTTAAATATTTTTTACTTCATTAACCCTTTGCAACTCGAGAGGTGACCGTTAGTTGTTTAATGATACTAACTTCAAAAATTTTCAAATTCGAAATATTTACTATGATTCACGCGTATTAAACTTCATTTAGTTTAGTTAAGTCGTATATTAAAATTGACATATATAACTATTTAACACTACTCCTACCGACACTTCACGTATACTTATTCCTACCGCGACATTCCCACGTAAGACAGACTACAAATTTTTCTCAGAAAATAAACAATGAAGAGAGAAGTGAATATTGAAAAAAAATTTATCCGCATATTTGAGGAAAAAGTTTAAAGTTTAAAGGCGATTCAATTACGTTGTATCGATGAAATTGTAATCGAAATTTTAAAAACGGTCATTTGATCAGTTGTGATAGGAATAGTGTTAGAACTGTAAGAAATTAATACTTACTTATTGTAAGAAATTAATTATCGTTAATTATCATTAAGTCTATTGTATCATTATTATGAGAGTTTCAAGTAAATTGTAAGAAATTAATTATTTGCAGTGATGTTTGTGAACTTTTATGGTATGCTTTACTTTAAATCATTTATTTTGCTGTACGATAACCAGTATAAGCACGTGGCAAGTCATTTTATATGGGTAAACAAGTTGAAATTGTGAAGTGAAATCTCTTCTGTCTGACTAGTTTTGCCGCATACTACTTAAATTTCTTCTGTTCGGTAAATTAACTACCACAATAGGATAAAAGCAGTATCTCTTAAATAAATTACTCAGTTAGCAAATAAAACTAGAACAAGTAGTACATAATGAAATTCGCCAATTAAGAATAATCAAATGCACGCAAGTTTAATACGTTTTTAAACCCGTTTAGCATAAAAACGAAACTTCTTTACTCCATACTATTTACGCATACTATTGATCTATTTTTGAATGTAGAATATTTTTCTGCATGATCACATCACCTATCTCAGAATCTCAAAATTAGATAGACATAAATTATGTCTCTCCCGACAGCTTCGTGTTAAAAAAATTTTTAACAATTTAAAAATCGTTTCGCTTTCAATAACCTTCTCTACTGATACACCTACAGTTCGACAGAGTAAAAATATAATATTGCTAAAATTTTAACTGGTGAATTAAAGGAACCCAATTTTTAGTGCAAAAAGATTAGCTTGTGGTAATTTACGGTTTGTTGAAGATCATTGAAAAATCAAGTTCTTCAATAAACAGCACAATTTTAAAGCAACATAAAATATTGATAAGAAAACGGGAGAAAAGGAGGAAAGAGTAGAAGAAAAAGAGAGAAAAGATGGAAGCATGCTATGTAACACGACTTTTGATGTCGAGTCGGCGCAATCTGCTGGTACCCAGCAAGAGGCGGAAGTACGAGACTGCGCGCGCGCGTACTGGAAGGAGGCGGACGGATTTGCAAGCCAGATTGAAATTTTGAAATTTAAATGTTGCCCAGGCTTAAGTTTAAAAAGTACACCGCCTCCCGTAAGGACAAATACATGTATTCCAATACGAACAAGGTCTTGCTAATTGTCGGACAATTTCGTCGAAGACAGAGAAATCCGGAGATCAAACGATGTTTCGACAAACAGCGAATAAATTTTGTATTTTCTGGAATATCGTCGAACGATTATCGTTACACGGGCGAAAAGCTGCATCGTGTTCCTCGTTACTTGTATTCGTAAGGAAATTATATTCTAATAATTCCAGGAGCGTGTGTTCCCTCGTATATTATTCTCCTTGAAAAAATTGTTATCTGTAGATCAGCACTCAGTTTCTTTGGGAATATTATCCAATTTCCGATAGAGTTATATTTTTGTTGTTAAATATAATATTGTTCACCTTATGAAAGAGTTGAATGCAATCTTGTGGTAACACATATTAAGTTTTCTGTAACGATGATCATAAAGTAATTCCGCTGCTACAATTCTTAGCTCATTTCTCAGTACGCATATTGTGCATCAGTATACGTTTACTATACTTCTAAAAAAATTTAAAGTTATATGCACTTTTAGGAATCTTAAGGGAGAGAATTATGAACTAGGAAATACTACGACCATGTGGCTTATGAGAATATTAATTAAATGTTCAAAAATAACGCATATGTGTTGAGCGATCATAAATTTCACAATCTCTATTTTATCTGCAAATATCGACGCGACATCAGCAAAAAAAGAAGAAAATGATCATATTATAAACTTACACTCACTGTATTCGTACAAATATTATAATTTTGCTTTATTTGGGTGAATAAATTCAACATGCCTTTCGTCAACCTTGAAGCTTTACTTACCGTCAACGAACCAAAGGTTAAACGTTTAATCAGGACCAAATCAACAACCGAATTTGTACAAATTTCCATAATTTCCTTCTTTTTCCCATGAAAAGTGAAACCCGCCGTCGCCCCGGTCGTTTGCAACCAGCCATATTTATTCGCGACAAATGAAACCACTTTCGCTTACAGACGATCTTCCGTCGACCTCATTCTGAACGTTAACAAACCGTGCCATTTCCCCGTTGCCCCCCCCCCCCGTCCTTCTACCAAAGTCTTACATCTTTCACGGTGTATTCGTTGGCTGGCGAGGTAACTCGTTACTTCACTTTGTTCTTTGAATTGGATAGTTTTCCATTAGCAATCATAACAACGTCCTTTGGCCCGTGCCCCGGCGACTGATGGGAACGACAAAGAGGGTGCCAACCGAGAGCAGTTAGGGTGAGTTTGTTTATTCAAGCTTCCGCGTTACCCCTCTTCACGCTACCGACGGAGGTTAGCCTTGTTTTCCACCCACGTAGCTCGTGTTAATTTCCATTTTTATTACAAAGTGAATTGCGTCCCCTGCCCTCCCGGCTTCAACACTTTCCCCTTGGCCCGCCTATCTTTAGATTTCCTATGACCTCTCGTTAGGGACGCGGTAATAATAAATAATTTAGTTCGAGACCGTTGTGACTTACGTATGTACGTGACAGTAGCGCGATCGGTTCCGTGTAATCGACTTACCTGAAACAGAAAAATGTGATTTCGTTAGTTCATCGTGCATGGAAACGGTAATAATTATAATAGAGAGTAATCGTATTTGTTTTGGTAAAAATATGTTCCGTTATCGAAGAATAAAACGAAAGACAGTGTTTGTAAGAGGAATTAGAAAAATCGCTTTGCGATAACGGATGTCGTATTTGAGATATGAAAGTACCATTTATGGGCCACGTTACGTTAATATTTTAAACAGTGATGCATGTAAAGTTTGTTATGTAAAATTTCTAATCCCTGAAATGGATTAATACAAAAATGTGCCTAAGAAATTAACAGGTTTCGTCTTCATAATAAATTACGTAGAATTTCTAAACGTTACACGTGCGTATTTTTAAACATTAAAGTTAGCTTTGTAACTTACAAGGTATAACTTGAATATTGATTTATATTATATTATATACGTATTCTTTTGTGATTACACATTTCTTAGTATAGAATACCATCCCTAATATCATCCTTTGAACTTTAAATTATCTATACAACATATTAACAGATGATGAATGATAAACAGACGAATTTTCGCTTACGACTGTTGGAATGCGATCGAGTGGATGCGAGTTTAGGAAAATGTGAAGAGTGCTTCAGTTGAGCAATAACCATGTGAACGTAGAGTATTTGAACTCGAGTGTTTCTAAGCCGCGAAAGATGTGCACTTGAGACAATTCAGTCGCGACTGAAGAATTTTTGATGAACGTGACCGAATGTATCGAGTGAGAAAGGTGTAGAATTAGAATTAGAAAAGTGTTTGGAAGAATATATGACAGGGAGAATGCGAGCGTGGGACAGAAAGAGTTTGACTGTGAAAGCAGAAACAGCTTGACTGTGAGAGCAGAATGAGTTTGACTGTGAGGACAGAAAGAGTTTGACAGTGAAGGCAGTAAGAGTGTGATTTTGAACGTAGTAGTTGCTAAGTTGTAAAATCGTTTAAGTTGTTATCAATAAACTATTTTAAATATGTATTATTAATATTCTAATCACTGCATTTCACTTTATTCACACCTGAGCCCCACCATTAACTCTACTAAATAAAAGTAAAGTAGACATTTCCTATACGACTATTACCTCTAGATTAGATGTGTAAACACGGCATCCACGACATCAACGACAAATAGCTAAAAAACATAAACTCGCACACACACATACACACATGTTACACACATACGCGCAGCACTAACCGATAAATAGTCCTTCAGGAGCTCGATCTCTGTATAAAGCAAAGCAAACAAAATAAAAGTACACTGTTTAAAATTTTTTAATATATACCGTTACAATCTTTAGCCTTGCGTTTTCTAAAACCAAACCTCCCAACATTAGAGAAGTAGGTGAAACTGTATCTGCTGTAACCTTTCAAGCAGAGACGACAATAATTGTCAGCTTTTTATACATTTTTTAACGACCGACACGGTTGGAGCAAGCAGGTGCGGAGAAGATATGCCACAGAATGTGCCCGGAACGTATCCGGATCGTAGAAGCACTTGTAAGACTTGACGACCGATAAAAGTTTCAAGATTCCCGTTCCCTACGGCCGACGAATGGAAGAGGGCGAGCCATAAAAGGGAACTAAGAAATATCAATACGCACTATCGGGCTTCATACCACTCAGAGGCCGGTATGGCCGTCGCGTCGGGGACAATCGGGCATGAGGAACGATATTAGCAATAAAGGCGTAAATAAGTCCGAAGCACCTTTTCCCTGTGACGTTTATGCTGGCCACGGCATTGATTTGAATTCGCCCGCGGAAGATGGTCGCATGATCGTGCAATTCGGAGGACTCCTCGGCGAAACGAGGATTCAATTTAAACGCGGAAACGAGCAACGAAACTTCAGCTTCGATATCAAAGCGGGGCTCAGAAGTAAAGAACGGGATGCGACCGTGAATCCAAGGATTTGATAGCTCGTTGGTGCTAATTGAGAATCGTAAAATTAGTGGAAAGTAGATATAACGTGGAACTGATTGGAATTGGAATAATTGCGAGATCGCGAGTTATTACCATAAATCTGTACACTCGTCTGTTTATCGTTCATAATCTGTTAATATGTTGTGTAACAAATTTTTTAATATTATCACGTTATTGTACAACACTTTCACAAATAACGATTCTTTCGTTATAAAACATGGACAGGTATATCATGAAAAAGTACTCATTTGCTGAATGTCAAAGAAATTTTCTCAATAAAATTGTTTATGTAGGTTATTGTAGAATGCAGTAATTTAGAAATGTTTACTGGAATGTTTAATATTTGAAAACTCCAATTATAAAGTAATACCATTCGGAAGTAATTACTCGAAAATGCAATACTAGGATATTCTGTTTTTAAAACAGAGAGTCGTCTGACAATAGTTCCTTAATCTAAATACTTAAAAAATAAAACAGTGAAAGTGACAAGAACATAGTACACAAATATTCAAGCAAACTGTCAACATTCTTAACGTCCATTCAAATAAACGAAGCTTGTTGTACGAAAAACTAACTCTATCGTTCTGTTATTCGAAAATTCTGTTATCCGAGCACTTTTGTCTCTCTGTTATTAGTTCTTATACGGAAGATTCTACAGTGCTTCAAATGCTCCTTGTCGAACACCATATCGTTTACTGCTATTAGATGAAATTATGCCGAATTGTCGTTAATTGTTTTAATGTTCCTTAAAATATAACTTTGCTGCTTTCAAATCAACACGGGTCGGGAAAGGTATCTTAATTTTAATAAAAACTACAAAGTGTTAAATGCAAAGACATCGAATTAATTTTCACACCTAATACTTATCGAAGACTATGAGGTATCGCAAAAATTATGTGAAATTATGTCAAATTGCGTTAACTGTTTCAATATTTCTTAGGATATAACGTTGCTGCTTTCAAATCAACACAGGTCGGGAAAGGTATTTTAATTTCAATAGAAATTACAAAGTGTTAAATGCAAAGGCATCGAATTAATTTGCACACGTAATACTTATCGAAGACTGCGAGGTATCGCGAAAATGTAATCGCGAACGCGAAACAGGGCTCCTTTGATTTACTTAGATAGAGGGTGAGGTATTCGTATTGGGCGTATTGAGTAGCAGCGAGCACGGTGGCCGGTGCTCCCCGGGTACTCAGCGCCTACAGAGGCAGAGCCATAACGTGGTATAATTCTGCACAGTTCTGGTATGTATAGTGTCTACTCCATTCTCCGGCAATGCAACGTGCACGATCCCTGTATCCTGGCAGCAACGCCCTGCCGTAATGCATTATACTTGAGTAGGACACCATTTATATACCGTACACGGACAAAGGTACATATACCGTGCCTGACCTCGGTCTGTTCCGCGCAGCTAAGTTGTATGCATGACAGGATCCCGAATCGCATTAAAGGCACACCATCGCCGTTGCCTCCGGTTTCGAGAAAAACAACCGTAATGGACTCCAATAGGGTAAAACAGGGCAACGTGTTCCGTCGCAAGAACGAGATAATCGGACGTTGGCGAGCGAATGAAACGAATTGTACTCGAACGAATTCTTATCTCTGTTAATTCGAAAGATATATTTTATGCGACAGGTATTATCTTCGAGTAACGTGCATGTAATTTCAGGTGCATCAATTGTTGTGAGAAAATTCGTGTTGATATTGTTGATGGAACGAATGGGGAAACTGTGCGAGAGGTTATTTCAAGAAATATCTATGTGAATGAATATAGAACAGGGAAAATGCGAGCACGTGACAGAAAGAGTTTGAATATGAAGACAGAAAAAGTGTAATTCTGAAGGAAGTAAGAACCTAGTAGTTGCTAAGTTGTAAAGTCGTTAAGTTGTTACTATTAAACTGTTTTAAATATATATTATTATATTCTAATCACTTCGCTTTATTTTATTCACACCTGAACCCTACTATATCTCTGTACTGAATAAAGTAAAAGTAAAAATTTCCTATATTACTAGTGAACGGAAACCATACAACTAGCATTAGCGCGATACAATATTCAAAACAGAAACGTTGCGAAGTTCACGTATCGCGAAGCGATTTACCAGCGATTAACCAGGAAATAAACTGTCGCTATTTCGGAAAGGATGTTCCTCGTGTAATTTGCACAACGATGGTACATTGTCTGTCGAGATGACGTCTCAGATTACGTCCAGGCGAAGGGAGAAGGGACGTGGCAGGGTAGTTTCGGTTGGCGAACGGTCTCTCTCGCTACCATGTCCTACGTTTCGTTCTTCCGCCCCTAGGAAATGGGGGAGCTGCGTTCATTTATCTTCCCGGGGATCACGTTGCATCGCGACAAATGCAACATCGCGCAGAGAGAACGCGCCGCTGAATAAACTTTTGCAGGAAGTTTTCGGGCCGGCGAATAAACGCCCGCGGCTCGTCCCGTTGAAAACAGATTTTTCTGCCGTTCGATGAAAACGCCCGTCGGCGACGGTAAACCGCAGAAATGAGGAAATCGGAAATGTCACGCGAGGAGGAGCGCGGAAACGGTCGCCAGTCCGGGGTTTTCGAAACACAAACACGAGTTTCGTTATTAACGGGAAAAGGAAGGTACGCGAAAAAGAGAGGACACGGGGAAAAAGCCAATTTCTTCTACCTGGTGACACTTTGCGTGCGCAAACAGTCGCAGGGTGTGTGGGAGATCATTCTGAACGGAAAATGTTACACACACGGTGCGTCGATTCGACTTCGTTTTCGAGATATAGAAATCGCAGTGATATACACCAAATATAGTCAGACGTATTTAAGTTACTCTATTTCTGTGCAATTATTTACTGGAAACTGTGTGAAATCGTATTTATCGCAGCGTGTTTGGCAGATCATTGTGAATGGAAAATGTTACACATACGGTGGGTCGATTCGTCTTCGTTTTCGAGATATAGAAACCGCAGTGATATAAACCGAAAATAGTCAGCCATATTTAAGTTACACTATTCCTGTGCAATTATTTACTGGAAACTGTGTGAAATCGTATTTATCGCAGCGTGTTTGGCAGATCATTCTGAACGGAAAATGTTACACACACGGTGGGTCGATTCGACTTCGTTTTCGAGATATAGAAAGCGCAGTGATATAAACCGAACATAGTCGGACGCATTTAAGTTACTCTATTCTTGCGCACTTATTTCCTGGAAACTATGTGAAATCGTATCTGTCGCAGCGTGTTTGGAAGATCATTCTGAACGGAAAATGTTACACACGCGGTGGGTCGATTCGACTTCGTTTTCAAAATACGGAAATCGAAGGGACATAAACTGAAAATAGTCAGACGTATTTAAATTATTCTATTTTTACGTAATTGTTTACTGGAAACTGTATGAAATCGTTTATACACTGACACTTTAAGCAGATATTCATGCCAAATTTTCAGAATAATCATGTTCTGTCACTGTACAACCAAGTAAACCTGCTTTCGTTGACCTTATCCACTGAATATTGGCTAAATCATTACTTCATGCTTGTTACCAACGATTCACATTTATCAGTCCTTTCACTTGAACACCCTTTTGATTTCGTGTAACCTCACAGAAAAGGAAATCTAAAGAAAACGAGTTTCCCAGCTATGACAGTGTGGCGACCTTCCCATCCTCACCACTAGGAGGAATCAATCGACGACCGTATTCGCAAGTGTTCCAGTCCGTCGCAGTTCCTACATATACGAGTTTCGACCTGTCCCTTCCTATCCCTGTGTCCAAGGCACGGACCTGCCAGGTAGCCTTACTGATCGGTCCCACTAGCAGGCCCCGAACGAAACACTCACTTTTCGATTCATTTTCCTTCTCTCCTTTCTCTTTCGCAACATCCACAACAGCCATTCCACACCCCCCCCTCGCTCGACTAAACAAATCACTGTTACAAGTCCTATTTCGAGAACAAAACCGAATTTAATCCGTTCTTCGCACACGACCTCCCAAATATCTTACTCGCAGAAAGTTTGTCAGTTTCCACCCGAAACACCTTGTACGTACAGCAAAAGACGAGCTGCAGAAAATTGAAGTCACCCTCGCGCGAGTTTTACGAGAATTTTACAGCAGCTTCTCGCTACGCGAAGGCTAACGAAAACCCTTCCGGGCATGCTCGCTCCGACATACATACATAAATACATATTCATCGCGTTGTTCTGCCCTTTCCCACGCAAATCTTCGCCCCTTCCCGTCCCTCGCGCACGTCAATCGGTGCTGGGAGATGAAAATTGCGGGGCGGCGGCGCACGAACGGTGGTCCCGGCCGATAGGTATTTCCGTATTGGCGAAAAATACGTTACAAATTCAACTTTAACCTGTTCGGGATTCCGGTCACGTAGCCCCGTCCGAAGATATATATCGTATATCGCCCGCCGCGTCGGTCCTTCTTCACGTACCCCACTTTCGAACCTCATTCCAGCCACTTCGGCCCACCTTTCCAGCTAATGTCACACGTGTACTGAAAAGTTATACGCGGCCCGGGGCGAAGGGCGGATAGTTTTCACAAATTCATCGATTTCAACGCTGCTCGAACCGAGTGTACGCTTCGGTCTTCAAGTCGTCTCGAATGTTTGCAGATTTTCGATTAAGTTCTTGCCGTGTGAAGCTTTAACACTATTTCCTACCGACACTTCGCGTATATTTATTCCCACCGTGACATTCTCAAGTAAAACAGACTACAAATTTTTCTCAAAAAATAAATAATGAAAAAAGAAGCGAATATTGAAAAATGTATTATACGTATGTTGGAGAAAAAGTCTAGAGTTTCAAGGCGATTCAATTACGTTGCATCTATGAAATTCTAATCGAAATTTTAAAAACGGTCATTTGGCCGGTTGTGGTACGAATAGTGTTAACACGATCACGAAAGGATAATATAATTTAATGTTGTTTGCGACAGAGTGTACGCTTGCGTTGTGAAATTTGTTAAACGGTTAGGTTACATTTTGCTTATCGAACGTACTGATTTTTGAGTGACACTTTTGATAAATGTAACACTAAACGTAGTCTTCAATTATTTGTTTGATGAATATTGTTTTCAACACTTTCTACAGCTTTTATTTAATCGAAGTAATTTATAGCTATTGATTAATCTTAATGAATTTTGTGGGTTTCCGTAAATAAGTTGCGAATAGTTGCTTTACTTCGTGGCTGCTGCATATGTTTCTTTTTGTTCAGATTATAAGTGCGAACGATAGTTATGGAGCCAAAGAACGAACGAAAGTTAACTAACGTATTCGTTATGGATTCCTTAGAGAATTGTTCAACATAAACGATATATATTAATTTAGATAAGTTGAATAGTATTAATTTTATTGTATGGATATTGTGGTGTACTTGTAGTATTGACTTTAATTTGTAAACAAGATATAAGACAATCTTATGAAAATGATAGGACGAATGAAATCTAAGTTTCATACTAACCAATCAGTAAGTTTTTAATTACAGATAAAGTAGATAAATCATAAATTTATTAATGAATGAATTTTATATCGTGGTAATAAAAATTTTTGTTAATTCTGACATCAAATCTGCAGTTTTTCCATACACTCTTAAAAATCACAAGATCAATTAATTTTCATTGCATAATTCGCTGCTGTGTTCCTTCAAAAAGCTTCTTGAATAATTAGTTTTCCAAATAATCAACTTTACATTTATTCTTGAACTATGATTTAACTTGCTATACTGATTCAAGCCTTTGTAAAACGTAATTCTACTTTATACATGGATTCTTGAAATTATTTCCCTGTTTCACTTAAACTTTTCATATTATTCCCCTCTAAATTTATTCTTCAGAACTTTATATCTTTGGACATGACAGGTTGTCCCTCTGCTTAATCATGTTACGTTATACTGCTTCCTTTAGACAAAAAATACAACATAAAGAACAGAAAATCTGCGTAAATGGAAATGTCATGTCTTTGTCATAAGTACTTTGTATGTAATTCTGCATCAATCATGTTACTAACATATTCTAAACTATTCAGAGCACTGATACGTTTCTTGAGTGAAATAATAACAGTGTTGTTTAAATATAAAGTAGTATGAAGTTAGCGAAACGTTCGTTCTACTGAATCCTAAGTGGAGTATACGTATAATCTCTGCGGCGCGCCTGACCAATAATGACCGATTCTACTTGCAAGCAATCCTGACGAAAGAATCTTCGATTTACGGATTACCCAAAGATCAATGTGAAACAAATCACTTGTTCTAATCTAGATAAGCTTATCAACCTTGTAAAAAGAAAATTATAAGGTAATTTCATTTCACGTTTTCTTGTAAATATTGAAATACGTCATATTTTTGAAAAACAGATACCAAAAATTTAACTACTGCGATATACGTAAACTTTCACAAGAGAAAAATGATATTACTTTAAATATAACTGCAAAGAAGGTATGCGTTATTTATTGTTCAAATTGATATGTAAAATTTTTGCCATTTTTAATAAAAGTTCAAAATCAATTCTTAATAAATCTGAAGACCGCCAAATCTTCCGGGACTTTTCACGATATCAACGAGTAATATGTAATATTTCTCGTACATTATACGCGATTTAAAATGAATAACTATGTTTACGTAAAAGCGGAAAACGGTGAGCGTACTTGAAAGCGGAACAGGTGCGCGGCGTTGTTTGGAGATGGTTGGCTCTCAAGGAACAACAAATATCATATGCACATATTTAGCGACTGTATATTGTTCCAAAACAGTGAGCTCTTGGATCGTAGGCCAGATTGTTATTTCACTCGTACTTATATACATATTCCGCATCTACTAAATTTTGTTTTCACTGCATCAATTTCTAGCGTTCCATGTGTACGTGACAAAATTTTTTTACCACGTAACCAGCTGCGAATATTTTAGTAGCGTCTATTAGCAATTTCAACTACTTTCACCAGTAAAATCTTCCTTCTACTATTAATTAATTAAGCTTTCAACGAATAATCCTACTAAAAATTTACTTCACCCTTTCATGGTTAATTCAACGTATCCTCATTTAATTACTTGTTGCAACTGCGATTCACCTTGGTTCGGTAACTTATGTTTTTTCAGTTATCACTGCCCACTAACTTATCACTTCACCTTTGCAACATAAAACGAGAATAATTACAGCATTGACGACGAACAAAGTGGTATCGGTCACATCAATGTTACTTTCCTTCGTAGAATTAAATATCTATAGCGGTAAATCCCACGAATCTCAACCTATTCCATAATTATAGAAATCAAACTCTGAAATTCATACTGAAAACCTGTTCTTCAACCTGTTACCACAGAACGAGACCAGAATCTAAACCCCACATACTGTTGCTTCATACAACGCGTAAGATAAATGGTAATCGCGTGATCTAGTCGTAATACTCGAATATTCCATACAAAACTCGGTAAACAAAATTCATGCGGAATCGATAACTTCGAATACTCAAAGCATATCGTTACTAAATAACTCCATTCAAGTTCTGTCATACACTTTCGTCCACAAGTCACCTGAACTTGCAAATCTCTAGCAAACTATTTACTAGCCTAGCCTTCAGATAGGATCTCACAAAGCACAACTTCGATATTCTCCATAAAACGAACAATTAGCGAGCATCAGCTCTTTCCGTAACCGTAACACAAAGCTTTTGCTACTTCAAATGTACTCGACAATTAACCCTTTGAGTGCCATGGGCACATATACGCGTCCGACGAAAGTTGCTCGTAGAGACTATGGACGTATATATGCGTTTCTCAATTTTTGTTTTCTTCGTTAATCTTTATGAAAGTTCTATGGGCGCATATATGCGTCTGACGACAGTTGCTGGTAGAAACCATGGACGAATAAATGCGTTTGTCAATCTCTTCGATCTTCCGTTCATTCCAACGCGATTGTCAGTGTAAGTACAAGTAACATCGCAATCGCCGTCCACACGGAGCACTTAGGTCGAGAGTATCCAGCGCCCAAAGGGTTAACGAACGGGATTTCAGACAGATTTTTGAAAACTTCCCTTCGTTCGTCGTAACAATCGGTTACACCCGAACCCAGTTCCGCGCAATTGCGACCCATAGACAGTTTCGCGGGAATACCAGAGTATCCTTAAGCTCCCGATTACCGGCTTTGGAGTTTTGTTCTCGGAGGCGGCAACAGGTTACCAGCACGCGCCGCTCGCCGACTCGTCGAGAGTCGACCACGGGGACGATCGCGTGTGCGTGTCTGCGCTCTCGTTTCTCGCGTGTGCCTCTCCCTCTCGTTCTCTCTCTCTCTTTCTTTCTCTCGCTCTCCCATTCGTTCATTCGCTCCTTTCCTTACCCACTGTTCGCGTCCTCCTTTCTTTCCCGACCTGCCTCTTACTTATCAAGCATCACCGCGACCGTCTTCACTTCGCGACGTCTGCAGAAGGCAGCGAGCAACGAAACGGTTACTATTAAACGGGCGTGTGTGTGTACGTGTATATCTGTGATATATGTGCGTGCAATCTAACCTATGATCCATATGCGTGGCTGACCAGTGAGTGTCCTACGTCGCTGCACGAGAGCACGTGCCGCACGATGCACGAGGACGTCGGTGGCAACCACGAGAACGGCGGCCAGCACACGAGAGGACAGCTCTACGAATCTCTCTTTCTCTCTATTTTTCTCTCTCCCTCTATTTCTCTCCACGTAGCGCGTCACTGATGCGTGTATATGCCTGTGCGCGCCTGTGTGAAGTGCTCGTGCGTGCACGCACGTGTCACCACCCTTCTTCCGCGTTCTCTCGTCCCAGGCTTCTACTTCCTTCTCCTCTTGAACAACACGCGGCTGGTCATGTAGACGCCTCCCTCCTCTTCTCTCTCTCCCGAAGGATACCACCGCAGTTCTCCAACTCTACCTCTCTCTCTTTCTCTCTCCCTCTGTTACTCGGTCCGCTCAATCGGCACCCGCTTTATCTTCTACCGTCAATTAGTTTATTGTTCACTCCCGCGCGCGCCTCGTACAGAAACACCGTTTCGGCGGGGTCGCAAGCGGAAACTTGCGCGCGTGGACTCGACCGGACGAGAGGGCCCCGTGACAACCACAAAACACGAATCTGACCGTGGAATGTCCGGCACGGGCTCTGCGACGGCAACAATTATCTCTACTATCACGGGCTTTTCGACACGATCTCGATAAAACACAGGCGAGCGCGCGGCGTGACGTGACGTGGCGTAGCGTAGCGGCGAGTCGGATGGCTGACTGGCGGAGAGCCGACGACTCTCGTTCGGTCTCGGTTCTCGGTCGTGGCCGTGGGGATCGCTGCTGGCTGGTAACACGCGCGGGAGGGTGCCCGCCGGAAGGCTAAAGGGGGCGCGAGGAGGTGGAAAGCCGAGGGAGTTGGTTGCTCGAAATCGGTGGTAGGGTAGCGACAACGGTGGTGGCGAACGTCGGTTCTGCACGACCATCGGAGGGAGAGTGGCGGCGAGCAGTCGAGGAACCGAGCGAGAGGGCGAGCGCAGCGGCGAGAGCTGCGAGCTCGAGGGGGGTGCGCGGAGGACGGGGACGCCGATATCTTCTCGGAGGGAGAGGAAGACGCGGTAAAAGTAGCAAGTTGGACCGAGACGCATCGAGCATGAGCGGGAACGGAAACGGGAAACGGGGATAGGGCGAGGGGCTGGGAGGGGGGCGAGGGACAGGAGCGAGAAGAAAGGAGACAGTCGATCTCCGCGCGTGGCGGCTGTAACAGAGGGCGCTCTCTTTCTGTCTCCCCTTGTTGTCGGAGGCAAGGCGCACGAGAAACGAGAGTGGGAGAGAGAGAATGATAGAGTAGACGAAAACGGGGGAGAGACTGGGACAGTCCGGGAGAAAGTGAGAGAGAGTAGGTAACAGGAGAGGGGGAAAACCATGGGGTTGCCTACCCTCCGTGTAGTGAAGTAGCAACAGGCGGCAGCGCGATTCTCTCTCTCGTCTCTCGTAGAGAGCCGATGAGCGTCGCGCGCCACGTTTCTCGTCGACGGCAGGCGCCGCTGCCGTCGACGCTCTGACGTCACGGCATCGTGACGTAGGCGTGGTCACGGATGCGCACTAACACCTCGCCTGTCACCGTTGTCATAGTGACTGGTTCGCCGATGCCCGCGTTTCGCCGCCGCCGCCGCCGGTACCGTCCCCGGCACACCATCCCTCGACCTGCCGCTGCGTCGCTGCGCACTCCTCTCTCAGACCATCGAGTAACCCCCTACACCACCGGTTCAACCCTCTATGCTATCTCTCTCTTTCTCCGTCTTTCCACTCTCTCTCTCACTCTCTCTCTCTCTTTCTCTCTGCTGCTCGCTCACGGCCTCGTCCTGCTACCTTTCCACTTTCTCTCTTTGTCTTTGTTCCACGCCGGGCGAAATACGCCGCCGCTACCTTTCGATGAACGTCGACGCGCACAGCTTGAAATACATGGAGGAAAGAGGAGAAAAAGCGTGGCCGCTGTAAGCGAAACGAAGGGGATCTCTAGGTACAGGGAGAGAAGAGAGCGCGTGTACTACATGTACGAGTGTGCGCGCGTGTACAGGCGTACAAGCGTTGTCAGGGTAACCGTGGCTCAAAACAAGCCTGCGCGTTTTTCAATTCGAATGCACTCGCTGGGAAACGATGAGGTTATAATGAAGTCCCTGTGTTCGGTCGCAGGATACCGGGAACCGGGATACCGGGAACCATAAATCAGCCGGACGATTGTGCAGCTGGTTAGCGCGGAGTTATTAGCGACCGGGGTTAACCAACACGACGGAATCTTGGACTTAAGATGTAGTACATGCTGCGATAAATTATTCAAGCAGCCACCCCTTTCCACTTTTACCATCCTCTTTACTTTCTCTGGGTTTTTCTTACACCCCTCTATTTTTCGAATATCTCGCCGTGTCACTTTCTCCTGCACACTCCTTCCTTCTGCGCTCTACGTTTACTCGATTATCTGTCTTTGCTCTAAACTTTTTTCGATCTCTTGGATGTTTTGTCTGTCACCCCTTGTATTTTGGGATAGAACAGCGAACATATATTCTGTATCGAAGTAGTTTAGAGGGTAACAGTTTTGTTCAATGAATTTAATTAATTATGAGACGGGACGAATACTGATGAATGGTTCTGTAATCCGCAATGAGATGAAGTTAAAAAATAGTAAGCTCAATTTTAATCATAAACGGTTGGAATATTATTGAAGCAAATTACAGTAAACCTTCCTTCAATAGTAACTTTGGGATAGGTCAGAAAAGAAGAGCACACGATTGCTAGCTTACTTTACGACACTTGAATCATATTTATGAATTTATCTTTTAATTATTCATATCTGTAGCACATAAATCCAATCGTTAATCTGTAAAAAACTGTAGTCGATTAAAGAAATTAAAATATTAAGCTCAAATAAATTATACGTTTTAGGTTTTGATTAAAATTTTAAATATCCAAACTGCGTTTAAAGATTTTTAATAGAGTTATGACAATTTTTATGATAGTGGCTTGAACTTTTCCATGATGACCATGAAAATTTGTGTGACCATTCAATACGAACTGCGGCTTGGAAAATTTTCTACCGTCCCTCCGTATACGCGTTTACTGTGCCTCGTATGTGTTTGCGATCGAGTGACGTAACGTGGCGCGTTACTCTTGTCCTTGTCCTTCGTTCTTGTCAGAAGGATGCGTCGAATGAACAGGCAAGCGTACGACGAACTCTTGCATTGCCTTTGCCGATACTTTTCGGTCGTGCAGAATTATGCACGTACGAAGTTACGGCTAGAATTTTCGTAGGTTGCGCAAGGAATGCGACAGACTCGTCATTCAACCCTGTCCACTTGGATCGAGTATGCGATTCAAATAGAAAGACATAGATAACTGATTATTCAAATAATCTGTTGTCCTGTTTGGCTGGAAGTTTAAAAGTAAACGAATCTACAGAGTTATTTGATCATCAAACTAGAAATTTTTTGATTTTATTCTATTTGATTTATATTTGGATAAATGAATTTTACTTAACCACTTGATTATACAATCAGATAACTCTACATTTTACCTTTTATTCTAAAACAAATGGATTTTCCTGAAAATCCATGGGAAAAGTTATAAATGAAAGAAAGAAAAGAAAGAAAAGTGAATAAAATCATAAATATACGTGTATTTGATAAAACTAAAACGACACAAACGAACACAAAATAACAAACTACGCTTATGCTTCGCAAACTACGCCTATGCTTCGTGAACTACACAGTTCTTTGCTCTACGCTGACACCTTAGTTTCTGTTTTCTTCAACTCTTGATCGAGTGGAACCCGAAAAGACAAAACACTTGGCCCCACTCTACCGATCTCTTCACACACACGCGCGCGCACACACATTCATTCCCAGACACACACCAAACGTACAATCTTACAATACTAATCCTTAAATCTATACATTACCACAAATAATTGTCTGTTTCTTGTTATAATTGATATATATGAATTTTCAAACACAGATTTCTATGCAGAGGCTCATGCATTAGTATGCTCGTGTTTTGCTTGTTTATTCGATTTATTTACCTAGGTTTAACTTGTATTATGTAATCGAAACGCGTGTTGTTTCTCGTCCAGTAACACGGAAGACACTCAAAGTACGCAACTTTTGTCGAGTGAAAGTAAACTTTGATTGACATAGTTAGTATTACTCGGTTTTCATCGTAACTTCGTCAGAATATTAATCATTAGCATCTAATCCCTTTGAACGCGTTAAGATTGCAGTCTTCTTCACTCAACGTCTGATCTATTTAAGACCGTAATCACTAGGCTGCAGATTTACATGCAAATTCATATTTTCATAAACAAAGCTAAATAAATAAAACCTTTCAAACGTTGTAACACGTATTTTTTATATTACCTGCACTTTATTCCTTTCAGATATTTAAATTTCCGTTAAATATACAAAAATCAGCGATTTAGCAGCTAAGATGATAATCATTTGGTACATCGTCAAAACAAGTAGTATATACGTCAATTCTTTAAATATTTGGCACCTACACTTCGTTCAGTGAGAACTAAGAAGAAATATAAAGTCACACAGGATAGAGTTGCTCTTAACACTAGATTGCCGGATGTTGGGTATATACCTATCTTGCCTGAAACGAGTCAATTTGATTCAAACATGAAAATTGAAGTTTTAAAAAAAAATAAAACTTTATTTTAAATAAAGTTTGTTCAAAACAATTTTTACATATATATGCTGTTTTTAAAATACACTTTCCGCAGATTCTTTTATTACATTTACCACAAACATCCTTGCTTCTATTCCTTTCACATGATACTTGAATTTGACAAAATCATAAGTGAGTCAAATTGATTCACTCCGGTAATCTAGTGTTAAACATGATCGCTTGAGAAATAGTGATAGGAATATTGCGTTTTTCTAAGTTATCTGCTAGTTCGTGCTGCACGAAGTGTACTAGTAACCTAAACAGTACTTATCTAATATATAACAAAAACAAATTTAATTTCAAAATCTTTAGTCTTAACCCTTTGAACAAGGAATGACAGTGTACATTCGTTCCAGCAACACAAAATGCAAAAATCTCTAAAATTCTTTATTCAGTGTTACGTTATTTCCCCGTTAACAGAATTAAACGAAAACAAACTCCATAACAAACTGTTTTTAATTTTCAAATTTGATATAAGGAATTACCAAAACGCTTCTTTCAAACGTGGCGAGTCGAAAATGTTCATGAATAAAAATACGCAACTGTTTTTCGAAACCACAACGCTTCGTTTCACCAGCTACCCGTATTCATCGTGAGCAAGCAAGTAGAAATAATTGGCTCGCGAAAGGTTTAAGCTGCAAGCACCTGAACTCCGTAGCATAACCGGTATTGCTGGCGATTATTATGCATTAGAAACGTACGTCATGGCTCACGCACCGTGAGCATCGACACGATCAAGTTCCGCCTAAAGCGTCTGTCCTATAGCTTCGATTCAAACTCACCCATTAGTCGCGAGGTGGCTGGTGTTATATGTATTTGGGCCTAATGAGATTTCCATGTAGTGTGAATGAATCGCTCCGGATGCATTCCTACATAGTTATCCGCGTAGTTATATACCTACGTGTATAAAGAGGTGCACGTATAGCTGTGCCGCGTATACATACCGTGTATATATCCGGTGGATCATTGCCGCGAACGCTAGCCGCCGATGCCTTTGTGCTTCATTAGCGTGATTACTTTTAAATTACTTAGGGAGAGTTAATAACTGGTACGGCAGTTGCGAAGTTGCGACGACGAGTAATTTAAAATTACAACCATGTCAGCTCGCGAAGTTGATAAACTCCGCGGGGATAAGTTCTTCCGGAAGCGAGCCGCGGGAGGGTGGGGGAGGGTGGGCGGAGGGGGTGCTGACGATTTTTAGTCGGGATCGTTGACGTTAAGGATCGCCGACGTCGGGAAAAGTTAAACGTTGCGTCGCGATGAAGTTTGCATTGTAACGTATAAAAAAATCGACTTCAGCGTTGGCGCGCGACAAAATGGCCGCGCCGTTAAAAGCGACGATGTTGCGCGCAACTTTCGTGACAAGGTTTGTACGGCAAAAATCGTGTTTAAAAGAGAGGGTAAATATTTGTAAGCGACACGTCTGAGAAAGCCGTAAGTACTTAATACTTTTGGGTTTACTATTGCGACAGTAAGTTTAAAGGAGAAAGAGAAGCTGGGAAGCTGACCAAATATAAAATGTCGCTGTTAATGATAAATTATGTATGTATGTAATATGTATGTTTTCATAGTTTTACATTAACTCTAGTTTTTCATTAATATCTGGTAATAGTAATGATTAATCATAATCCTCACAATAACAATATTGTTTTATATTCTTATTGTTTTAGACTACTGTAGAGAGGGAAGGGGGGAGTGAGATAGAGAAAGTGTGATAAAGAAAGGACGGTGAGAGGGAGAGAGGGAGGGAGGGAGGGAAGGGAGAGAGAGAGAGATAGTGTACTTCATGGTTAAAAAATAAAAGCCTATAATAATTCATAAAACGATATGTTATATTTTATTTACGTGTTTGATATGTTTGCGACCGACTAAAACTGAAAAGAACCTATTATAAATAAATAATTTAATGAATATTCCAAAGAGCTGTAACCACCAAATGAAAACCCATAATGGATCATAGAAATTTTACATTTCGTGTACATCAAGCTTTAAAGGGCTTAAGAAAAGTATTCCGTTAAATTATAACGTTAACACAATAACGTAAATATTGAAATACAGTAAGAATTCTCCAAATGATAACATGATAACAAAATCTGTCAGCCTTCCCAGACACTGCAAGGGTTAAACAATTTTATTTTTTTCTTTTCACTTCGAGCGAGGAAATTGACGAGGGTTCGATTCGAAATACAAAGTAATTGTAACAAGTTCGGTTTCTTCGTGAACTCGCCTGGTCGGAGTTTCCATTCGCTCGGACACAAATGGATTCTTAATTATCCTTAATTCGCACCAAATCGAGCCTGCGAGCGTGACGAGCAGCGCGACGCAGCCCGGTGTCATTAACGAAATAATGGGAATTAATTTTGATTAGTGCTTCGTTTCGGCAAATCAATCGCGCTCCCGGGAAAGCGATTCAATTCCGCTATTATGGATTCCGATGAACAGACCGCGCGCATGCAATAATTTAATTCTGAAGTGCGGCTTTTCGGACAATATTTGCACACGGGTATAAAATCGTCGTTTCTCGACATAGTGCTTCATGACGATTTTTCCACGCAACTATTATTTCCTGTGATACCGTTCAATTATGTGTATTTTAAAAATTAGGGGAACCGGAAAGTAATGTCGTTTTCTTACATTAAATTCAAACACAAATTTTTAACGAGTTTTTATTCTTAATCAATAATGTAATCTCCCTTATTATCAACAACCTTTTGCCATTTAGTGCGCAAATTTTCAATGCTAGATCGATAAAAATCAATTGGTTTTTAGGCAAAATATCTAGAGATAGAATGACAGAAGCGACATTATTTTCCGGTCTCCCTAATATAATATTCGAAACACAGAAATATGTTATGTTCTCTTTTACTAGTATATAACATATAATTAGTCTGCCGTTTTCGACACCATCTAAATCTTTTAATTGATCTATTTTGTACTTCACCAGTGGATTTTAATTCATTGAAACCTGTAATATGCGGTAGCGAAGAGAAGTTTAAGATGATTGGACAATATAAAACATAATTCTTATGGATCACAAATATTGTTTATTTACTTATTTTTATCGTCATTATGATAGAATACTATTTATTGATTAGCATAGAATACAAATTTTATTTATACTGTTACTTCTTCTTAATTAATTGATTTATTTCCTTTGATGCTTTGGTCTTAAACTTTTGTCAGCTACTGTAGGATTTAATCAATTTCTAGTATTTAATGTTAATTTGCATACCTGGTACCAGCTTGTATCTTTTTCCTTGTTATTTAATTGTTTTGCACATGATTAGTGTTATTATGTTTATATCAAAGTCTACGTACACTATGGTAGAACACTATTGATTAGCATAAAATACAAATTATATTTATAGTGCTACTTCTTATTAATTAATTAATTTATTTTCTTTGATCCTTTGGTCTTAAAAACTTTAGTCAGCTACTGTAAGATTTAATCAATTTCCAGTATTTGACATCACTTTGTATACTTAGTACCAGCTTTTATCTTTTTCTTCGTTACCTATTTAATTGTTCTGCGCGTAATTAGTGTTATTACGTTTATACCAAGGTCTACATACATTCTCTGTAACGAGATGTTATACAACCTTTCTTCCTTTGCTGTTTAATACGTGCTCCGTTTCTTTGAACGAAGCTAATAATTTGTTACACAATAATACGATTGATAAGGAAAATTCATCGGAACGAAAGCTTAACGATACCGGCCGCTGCCCTCAAACAGAACATTCTTTCCGTCAAACATGAGTTGATTCAATTCCGATCGCAAACCTCGTTAGACTCGATTTACGAATGTATCCCGATCTGAAAGCAAATAGAAGCGAGTGCAACCAAGAAAACGAGAATGACCTGAATCAATTTATGAGAAAGTAGAATCGTTGTAGCTTCGAAGAAGAGACGAATACGCAAACAGACAGTCTTGGAATTTTATTCCGTTCGATCGCTCTCTACGCTGTTGCTATTTATCACATATTTTTATTCCGTTATAACGCTTTACGAACACAACGCAGTTTTTATCGGTGATCGAGATGAAATTTGTTACTGTGTCAATCGAAAATAAAGAGAGTATTCGTATTAAATCAATGCGAAATTTATCATCGTCCGACAAAGTGCACTTCGTTCCTAATTGGAAGTTTAGCAAATCTAAACCATTTTCCACCAAACAACGTAAAATATGATCGAAATTAAAAAGGATTACTTCGACAATCACTAAATTACGGATACAACGAAAAATAAATACACGGTACCCGGAGGAAAGCAGATTCTGTACTGCTTTGAGTGCTTAACTTTTCTATAAACGCATACAAATCCGTAGTCTGTACGAAATTCGTATCGTATTTCGAACGAAACCACGTTCCCAGACTTTCTAATCGATAATGTAGATCCGGGACACTTTCAAAATACTTTAATAAGTAAACGATTAATTATCATCATTTGACGAATGGAGTTATTTTCACGTTACAACGTTACAACGTTACAGCGAGGAAAGAAAAAAAACGACGTCTGGGTCAGAAATGATCCAAGGATCGCGAACAAGGTTAATACGTTTAATAGTTCCTAAGAAACCCCTCGTATCAAATTCATCGATAAGTTTTACATAAGCATTCTAACACATTCTACCAATTTTATACAATTAGATATAAAAATGAAAATGGAGAAAAATTAATTATTCGTTAACTATTATTTGTTACGATTACTACCTCTCTTTTCTGTAATCATAAATGTAAAAGAATCGATTACAGTAATAAGACAAATGATGCAAAATAAGAAATCTATAAATCATCAGTTTTTCTTCAATGTTTACGGGTTTGTGTTGTAAAAAACATAATTTTTATATGCACCATAATTATTTTGGATCCACAATCATTGGTCAACATCATTTTTAATTACCGTGCACTAATTTTTACCTCGAAAAAAAAACCAGTAAGAATAAATCAGTATAATTTCACGCTGAAAATTAATGTCAATCGAGAGAAAATATAACTTTAATTTGCAAAAGAATGTATAAACTATTAAGTTAATTGTTATTAACAATCAGTTGGTATTGTAAGTTTCAAAAAAATAATGAACAAATAATGAATAAGAGGATTTTATCATTGAAAAATCACTGTCTATGATTTCGACGGCGATCGACAGTGATCTAGCGATCGATCGGGAGTGGGGGGGCGCTCGGGCTATATAAGGAGCATCGGAGCAGGATTCGATTCATTTGCCACTCGATTCTCGGATCGGAAACATCTATGTTTTCGTTTTCGAAATTTTTTAAGGTGATCAGTGTGGTCTCGGTGGACCAACTGTCACCTATAAAATTCAAAATTAATTTTTCTGTCAAATATGGATGGGCCGACGAGAGGTTGTTGACCTCTCTCTTTTTTATTCCTTTCCATGGTCTTGTGTTTTTCTCCACTACTCTTCATTGGGTTTTTTCACTCTCTTTCTCCCTCTCCCTTTTCATTTCTTATCGATGAAATGTCTCTTCTTGTTTTTCATCGTTGGTTTATCTATTCTTATTTCTCATCGATGGGTTGTCTCTTCTTTTTTTTCCATCGTTGGTTTATCTCTTTTTATTTCTCATCGTTGGATCGTATTTCCAATCACTGTATATTATCCTTTATTGTATAATAACTAATTTGTATAACATTATTTTTCTTTTTCCTTTAGACTGAATTTTAGGAAGCAGCACTTGGACTTTAACGGAATTCTACGAAGGACTACGAGGGATGCGAGCGTTCTAGTTTTAAGTAGTATTAAATAGCTATAAGTAGCATTAAGTAGTTTTAAGTAAATAAAAGTAACCCTAACGTTTTCCCTTCTTCCTTTTCCTTTTTCTTTACATGGATTCACAGGTAAACAAGATAGAAGAATTCCACATATGCCAAGGACAACGAGGGATGCGAGCGTTCTAATTTTAAGTAGTATTAAACAGCTATAAGTAGTATTAAGTAGTATTAAGTAGTTTTAAGTAAATAAAAGTAACCCTAACGTTTTCCCTTCTTCCTTTTCCTTTTTCTTTACATCGATTCACAGGTAAACAAGATAGAAGAATTCCACATATACTAACTTCTAATTTTAAGTAGTATTAAGTAACTTTAAATAGTATTAAGTAGTTTTAACTAAATTTAAGTAACCCTAACGTTTTCCTTTCTTCCTTTTCCTCTTTCTTTACATTGATTCACAGGTAACCAAGATACAAGAATTCTACACACACCAAGGACAACGAAGGATGCGAGCATTCTAATTTTAAGTAGTATTACATAGCTATAAGTAGCATTAAGTAGTTTTAAGTAAATAAAAGTAACCCTAACGTTTTCCCTTCTTCCTTTTCCTCTTCTTTTACATCTATTCACAGGTAAACAAGATACAAGAATTCTACACACAACAAGAACAACAACGAGGGATGCGAGCGTTCTAGTTTTAAGTAGTATTAAATAGCTATAAGTAGCATTAAGTAGTTTTAAGTAAATAAAAGTAACCCTAACGTTTTCCCTTCTTCCTATTCCTGCTTCTTTACATTGATTCACAGGTAAAGAAGTTAGAAGAATTCCACATATACCAAGGACAACGAGGGATGCGAGCGTTCTAGTTTTAAGTAGTATTAAACAGCTATAAGTAGTATTAAATAGTATTAAGTAGTTTTAACTAAATTTAAGTAACCCTAACGTTTTCCTTTCTTCCTATTCCTGTTTCTTTACATCGATTCACAGGTAAACAAGATAGAAGAATTCCACATACACCAAGGACAACGAGGGATGCGAGCGTTCTAGTTTTAAGTAGTATTAAACAGCTATAAATAGTATTAAGTAGTTTTAAGTAAATAAAAGTAACCCTAACGTTTTCCCTTTTTCCTATTCCTGTTTCTTTACATTGATTCACAGGTAAAGAAGTTAGAAGAATTCCACACACACCAAGGACAACGGGGGATGCGAGCATTCTAATTTTAAGTAGTATTACATAGCTATAAGTAGCATTAAGTAGTTTTAAGTAAATAAAAGTAATCCTAACGTTTTCCCTTCTTCCTTTTCCTCTTCTTTTACATCTATTCACAGGTAAACAAGATAGAAGAATTCCACACACACCAAGGACAACGAGGGATGCGAGCGTTCTAATTTTAAGTAGTACTAAATAGCTATAAGTAGCATTAAGTAGTTTTAAGTAAATAAAAGCAAACCTAACGTTTTCCCTTCTTCCTTTTACTCTTTCTTTACATCAATTCACAAGTAAACAAGATACAAGAATTCTACACACACCAAGGACAACGAGGGATGCAAGCGTTCTAATTCTAAGTAGTTTTAACTAAATTTAAGTAATCTTAAGAGATAGTTTATAAGTATGTAATATGTATTGTGCGCAATTTTCGCCTAAGGTTACCTTGTTCAATTTAAAGCAATAAAATAAAATCACTTTCCCTTCCTCCCTTCCGTGTAGTTAAAAGAACAATTAAACGTTCTCGTGTTCATAGATCCACAATCGTTTGGTGTCGTCGAGTTTTACGTGGCACATTCGCTCGTCGTCGCGCGACTTTCGCTTAATGATTCCGTGCTTTCGTAAGACGCCGTTTCGAATTCCGAAATTCACTCTAAATTTTATTTTCTCCATATTTTGTTCATTTTCGAAACCTTAGAGTGAGTTTCGGACCGGTTTCTTTCGTGATCACCTCCTCAAGTTAACAAACTAAGAACCACGCGTTAGATTTATAATAATTTTAAATAGTCTTAAGTCGTTCGTTTCTCAACCTGTACTCCCTCCAACGAGGTAATTATCGAATAACGACGCTCGACATAGTCGTTTCGTGTATCCGTAATACGAGAGAAAAATAGATTCTCGGTATACGCGGTGCACGGTGCTTCGCAAAGCGGTCCTATAAAGCAGAAAAAGCGGGAAAATACACGATTCTACGTACATGAAATTGAGTTTAAAAATGTTTGATGTTGATTGTAGGTAATTCAATCAGAGCGTAGCGCGTAATGAGACGGAAGCGGGGCTAAAACCCGGCTCGCTTGGGCAAATGCTCGTCGACCGCCCTCCGTTGCACCCCTCCCCGTACATCCTACCAAGCCCACCCCCTCGACCCGCGATTCTTTCTCTCTCTTTCACCCCCTCTGTCCCTCTTCCACGTTCACCGTCACTGATTCTCTCTCAACCCGTCGCGCGTGTCTTCGACTCCCCCCTCGATTCTCGACTTTCCGCCGGCAAATTCGTTCGTCCCGTGAATATGAATTAAGTTGATACGATTTGGACAATCTAGCATAGGCGGGCGCACCAGTAGAAGGTAACCAAGAGCCATTATATCGAAGCAAATCGTCCGGTGGCGATTTCCCCTCCAAAGTGGATCAGTGTGCACCGCGTCGGAAGAGAACGAGTGCGAGCGTACGAGCGAGCGTATGAGCGAGCGTTCGCGAGTTAGCCCGCAGTGGTAGCGCGATTTTAATAATGCCTGGGGAACCATGTTACCGGAATCATTTTTCCGCTAAATAAATCCAACCGGTCGCTTAGGGGTCGAGTCGCTCGTAATTAAAGCGAACCGACGAGGAAAAACTACTGCCGGGGCGTTAGTGTCGGCGGAATTTTCACTGTCTCCTAATGAAAAACCTCGTCAAGCTTCCGATGTAGTTTTACTACAGGCGCGGAATAATTTTCGCCGTTTCCTGTGACACGGACGATGAGGGGGTGGAGGAGAGAGAAAAAGTGGTACGGCGTCGGGGACTATTCAGAGATTTCGTCGCCCGACTAGCTATTGTTTTCCACGGATGGAACCCTAAAGCACGGATGGCATTAGGACGCGTCACCATCGGTGGCTCGCAAACAATCCAGCAACATTACGCGAATTGTTTCCTCCGCGGATCGCCTGTTCCTCGTTTGTTCTCGACGTACACTCCTGGTCAAGAGTAATAAGACACTGTGTTAGGAGTCGATAATTATGTATTGGGTTGGAGGGAAAGTTCTGTCGTATTTTAAATAGGCAGGTAATTTTTCTTGTAAATAAAAAATACATCTGGCTAGTGAGTCATTGGGAATTTTTTTTGTTTTTTTACCTGCTGTATAATATAAAAGGAGTCCTTTTTTTACCGTTCATCATTTACTTGTGATATTTAAAGTGAAAAACGTGTCAGTAGATAAAGTGCATTTACGACACTGCATTTTGTATGAATTCCAAAAAGGAAGCAACGCATCGGTTGCATGTAAAAATTTATGTGCGGTATTTGGAAAAGATATTGTAAATGTTCGTACTCGTCAAAGATGGTTTAGCAAATTTCATTCCGGGGATCTGAGCCTCCAAGAAAGTGATCGATCTGGACGACCATCCAAGATCGATAATGATGTTTTGCGATCCATGTTGGAAAATAATCCACGTTTAACAAGTCGAGAAATTGCAGAAGAGTTTGGCATTCATCATACAACTGTTGGAGATCACGTTAAATCTGTTGGGTTTGTGTTAAAGCAAAGTGTTTGGGTTCCACGTGAATTAACGGAAACGGAAAATACGACAGAACTTTCCCTCCAACCTAATAGGAATACGATCGATTGGATGCTATTGAGCGGATGTGAGTTTAGGAAAATGTGAAGAGTGGTTGAGTTGAGCGTTGAGGTTGGTGGAATAATACATTAACACGTTGACTACCATGGGGGTCACCGGTAACTGGCGCGCTCAGATTGGTAGAAAAACATAATTTGAACAAATGTCAATAATCATCGATTTTTTATTATTACCATCGTTAATGTAATAGTGTGAAGAGATTAATGAAGTATAAAACGTCTAAAAATAGTTATACGCTATACTTTATTTATTGTAGATAATATTTCAAAAGTATATGTATCGTATAATAAAAAATTCATCGTGGCGCCACGGGCAAATCCTGTAAAACTGGCGTGGCATTCAACGCGTTAAACACTATTCTAATATTAATAAAATTTATTACAAATAAAAATTACATAAACGGTTTACTGCTAACTGTTTTGAGTCCATTTTAATATTGATCTTATCTGGAACCAATAACAAATTGCTATAAGTCCCGGTAACTCAACTACAGTCGTCGACGCGCATTCCCATTGCGCAAGCAAGCGACAAACAAAAACCAAGCACCTATACATGTCACAGGAACTGCAACATCGTTTAGAAATGAAGTGCAATATGAAACCTGTTGGAAATTCGCACATTCCAACAGAGGTATTTTAGGTGAACGTGACCGAATGCATCGAGTGAGAAACTTTGAGAATTAGAGAGAAAGAAAATGAATGTTTGAAACAATATATGACGGGGAAAATGCGAGTGCGTGACAGAAAGAGTTTAACTGTGAACGCAGAAAGAGTGTGATTCTGAAGGAAATAAGAACGTTGAAGTTGTTAAGTCGAAAAATCGTTTAAATTCTAATTATTAAACTTTTTAGAGATACATATATTTATATTCCAATCACTTCACTTTATTTTATTCACACCTGAGCCTTATCTCTAACTCTACCAAATTAAGTGAAGTAGAAATTTCCTATGATTATTTTTATGTATTATGAAAAACTCTGGTTTATTACCACGGGGTCAGAGCCTGACCATCGCGTATCCCCTGGCTCAGAGCCTAATCAATCCGGGTGAACACCACTCTTCTACCAATAAATTTCCTTTTTTGAACTTTTCCCACCACCTTAAAATTGCCCACTTCTCTTTCCCACTTCCTATTTTCCAAGCCCTTAAAAAGTGCTTGGCTTTCCCCCACGAGCAGAAGCAAAAAGGAACGAAAACGAAAAGAAACGAAGAAGCACACTAGTAATTTACAAATCGTTTCACCTGGCAAAGTAAAAGTCAATGTGATCATTAAGAAAGGGACACCATCGCAAGAGCTGGAACAATACGTCACCTTAGAAATTAAGAAACGTTGTTACGGTCGATAATACACTATATTTTTTTTGGACAACTTATGAATGTAATGGAGGTCTTCGTGTAGTTATGGAAACTTAAACGTGAAAAGATATACAGAACGTCTGTGATACGCAAAAATATGCGAGAAATCCCGAGTAAAGTACACGATTTAAACTTCAGACAGCGAAACAATCATCTATTTGAATTTTTAGTTATTTATTTATTTATTCACGGGCTATAAACTCATTGATTTACAGAGGTAAATATACAGAGTGCGTTAAACAAGATTACAAAATATTGTTAAGTTCACAACGAAATTTATTGAAAGATACATTGAAAAAGTCGAAAGATGCAGAATATTTATTTACCAGAGTGCAAATGCATGCAATAGTATCAGAATTAAGAAAACGAGAAGTGTGTTGTATACGTTTATTTTATTTTTGCGTTTATAAATGCTCGAATTACACAAAAATTCGCAGTCTATATAATTCAGAACTCACTAATTACAAATTACTAATAGTTTATAAACTTCTACGCAAATTTGTATCCTTATACACAAAAATAATAAAGCGAAGCCTCGATAGAATTTTAATTCCTTTACTGTTTGTGTGTCTGTACTTAGAAATAGAGTCTAAGTAGGAATTTTGTTCTGAATATTTTACGTATCTCTAGACGTATATCATAATTTCAGAATATTTTCTACGATATTCAAAAGTTTGCAAGCACTTTGCGAGCACTGTTTGCAAGGAGCAATGTTCACGAACTGCTTACCAGCGAATACTCGCCTTCGGATTACCAGGATCGTAACCTCGACAACCGTGTGCGGCTGTCCACTGGAGACGGATAAAGAAGATGGAAACGTGTCTATAGATAGAGTATGCGACGATCCATGCATAGTTCTGCGCCAGTAACGTAACACCGTTTCATACAGCCGCATTGTTTACGAGCTGTTCACAATAAAGGGATTCCGATACGCGGATAGATCCTCCTCGTTCGTTCACGAGCAAACCGATTCAACTCGAACTTACCTGCTGTGTATAACAACCGTCTAGATGACCATAGTCTGTACGATGCAGCGGTTGATTGGAACCGGATGTGCTTGTCAGAGGACGACCAGAATCCTGTGGGGATCGACGCAGTATCTTCGAGTGCATATGAACCCGTTTATAGGAACTGCATTTACGTAGAGGTGCCAAATTTCCAGTTATAATATTTTTAAAGTTTAGTATTACTTATATTAATATAAGCGAACCTTGGTAAATATTTTTCGCTTGAAAATCTTTGAAATTAGTATTATTAGACGAACAACCGTCATCTTTCGAGTGCAAAGGGTTAATAAATAGGCAATATTAATTATTTAAAATCCTGCTTACGAAGATAACAGTGAACTCATGCTCCATCAATGATGAGTTAAACTAGTTGACCACTGATCGTTATTCCTACTTCGTTGACTTCTATGGGCATTCACTGAATCTGTCTTCAGTATCTCGATATTATAAATAAATTTAAAGCAAATGTTTTTCATCTAAGCTGTTCGTCATGGGATACTCGAAGAAATAAAAGTAGAAACCTCCTTATGGAAAATCTTTTATCAGTAACAAATTCAGTTTCAGCAAATATTAAAACATTTCCGTTCTTGTTTGTTTTTACAGAATCAGTAATCATTCCCGAAAACGAAGCACAATCGAACGATACAACTATTTTAAAGCTTTTACTCTGTTTTAATTTTCTTATGATAAATTTTTCGAGAACTGCGCTAAACGCGTACCTTACACAGAAATAGGTTCCCGCTCAGTGTTTATTCAGCGATGCGTCTTCTCCAGGCTGTGTTTTGCGCGAAGAAATTTGCACATTCATAAATAAGATACAACTGCCGCTGAAGTTAAAATTTATGCGATATAGCGTGTGATACGGGCCATTTCATGAGCATTTTAAACATCGTACTACGTTACGAACTTCAGACTGGTCGGATGGGAATTTGAATAACGTCGTAACAACAATGCGAAAGCTTCTTGTTTATGAGATAATTGTCGTAAATTAGGGACGTGAAACGAAAAGTGGTGCCATTGTTTAACTAGTATTGTGGAAAGCGCAGCTACAGTAAAAGCCCAAAAATCATGAATCTAAAAGGGACGATATTTCCAACATCGTGTACGCTTTAAAATTCCAATTTCAATTCAATTTTTTGGGGAAGAATAACATATTTTTATTAATACAATGTAATAGCGGATAAAAATATAAATTGCTTCAAGTAATACATAGATCTTCAAACGATCATTTATCAAATAATTCTCATAATCTGAAATAATGTAACTTGTAGTACACATGGTTACCAACAATGTTTTGATTGAAACGCTAGAATGGAGGAAAAAATTAACTTCAAGTTTAATCTTCCATTTCTTATCTTCCTTTATCGCGAAAGAAAGTCAGAAACCTATTTGACCAATTGTATCATGTAATAGTACACTAATTTACATTTAACTACATTTAATAGTGAACTACACTTCAGACAAATTTCACAATTTTGAATAAATCTATTTGTCATCCTACCATGCCTTCAGTGATGAAAATATAGAAGTATATGATTTCAATACAAACATTTTTTTTTGTTCCAATATTTCATCGTTTATAACAATCGTACTACTGTATAAAACCCAATAAAAATACTTTAAATTATAAACTTCACTAAACTTGTGTAAACACAATAGCGAAAGAGGTATCATGGAAAGTTAATGAATCTTTCGATCCCGGAAGAACGTCGGACGGACATTTTGAAAATGGTGCATTCCGCTGTTGATGCTGACAGCTGTCCAATCACCGGAATGACAGTCGACTCATAGGAACCCGATTACCCGCTCGAATGGATATTCTCGCATTTTTACTTCCCAGGAATTTCAATTTTTCCCAATCGTACGAGGCTGTTCCCGAAATCGAATGGACGTCAAGCCACTTCCGGTTCGCAGCTACACGAACGCCGTCTCTCCGAGATTTTGATCCATCCTGTATCTACAGTAGCGGACGAAGTTCAAAACCAAAGGGTTAAAGAAAATAAATTAATTAATTAATAAGAAATATTGGTATAAATAAAATGTGTGTTCTATGCTAATCAATGAATAGTGTTGTACCATAATGACAATAAAAATAAATAAGTAAACAATATTTGCGAACCATAAAATTATGTTTTAGAGTGTCCTGTTGTCTTAAACTTTTGTCCGCTACTCTATAGTAAGAAATAAGTAAACAGTAGTGGACAAAAGTTTAAGACCAAAAGGTCAAAGAGAATAAATTAATTAATAAGAAATAACGGTACAAATAAAATGTGTATTCTATGCTAATCAGTAAATAGTGTTTTACTATAATGACAATAAAAATAAATAAGTAAATAATATTTGCCAACCATAAAATTATGTTTTACACTGTCCTGTCGTCTATAACTTTTGTCCGCTACTGTATTGTAAGAAATAAGTAAACAGTAGTGGACAAAAGTTTAAGACCAAAAGGTCAAACAGAATAAATTAATTATTCAATAAGAAATAACAGTATAAATGGAATTTGTATTCTATGCTAATCAGTAAATAGTGTTCTACTATAATGACAATAAAAATAAATAAGTAAACAATATTTGCGAACCATAAAATTATGTTTTACACTGTCCTGTTGTGTTAAACTTTTATCCGCTACTGTATAGTAAGAAATAAGTAAACAGTAGTGGACAAAAGTTTAAGACCAAAGGGTCAAAGAAAATAACAAAATTAATTAATAAGAAATACCTGTATAAGTAGAATTTGTATTCTATGCTAATCAGTAAATAGTGTTTTACTATAATGACAATAAAAATAAATAAGTAAACAATATTTGCGAACCATAAAATTATGTTTTACACTGTCCTGTTGTCTTAAACTTTTATCCGCTACTGTATAGTAATCCACGGCTTTTCTCGCTTGCATTTACTTACGATCAGCTCCACCTGCTTTACGACCGTTCGACTTCTTACCCCTTTCGCTGCCCCTAACGACTGTTCGTTTCATGCCCTCCACTTATCCTGGCCTTCTCATTGTCCCCTATCGAATCTTCATTGCTCTCATCTCAAGTTTTATTCCATCTCTCATCGGGAAAGCGACGTGACAAAAACCGTATCGCATTCTTTTATCGACGATACGATCGATTCGAATTTTAAGCCTGAGCTCCGACAACGCGAATGGCCTCGCACACGGCACACTTATCAACGGATCAGCAGCTGATTCGAAGACAATTTTATTGATCACAGAATGACCACTAAAACGAAGATACCGCTTCCTTATTCGTGGGGTAAATCACTTTTGAAATGAGATTTCAATTTATTTAGTATAAGTAGCTTCGTGCTCGAAACATTAATGCACTAAATGTGATTCTACTATTCTTTACATTTAATAATGGAAATATTATATATCAGTAATTATCTACTATTCTTTATATTTAATAATGGAAATATTATATATCAATCATTATCTAAATGGTTATCTAAACCCTGAAATTTAGGAGAATACAATTGAAGGTGTAATAATCATCTCATTTTTCAACGCCATTTTATTATTAAATTTCGCTCTAATTTAGTTTGAATTGTGTCCATCTTTCAGAAAACAAATAAAATTAACAGACAGTCTGCTTATAGAATACACTGTAATAATAACTCAGTGTAAAATCCGTTTATAGATGTTTAAAGTACCTTTAAGTATCGCGTCACATCTATTATACTTGCTCCTTAACATTCTTTTACACGTTTATGCTCTTCTATCGTTGCTCCATAACTCTATTTATAAATTTCTTTACGCGTTTATCTTCCACGTACGACTAACCAAGAGTATTCGCGTGGCTGTTTCATTTTTATACCGCAAGTAATATTGTTACCGGCAATGTTTGCGTAACGGTTGACGATCGTTCTTTTCGGTGGCGGAAAGATGTTCGCGCAGATGCGAGGGCTGTAAAATATTACGGTTTGCCCATGGCCGTAAACGTAATCGATCGTAGCCGGTCATACGACCACTATCGGGCCACAAATCAAAGAATTTCCATAAGCCTAAAATCATATCCGGCGTGAAAACATAACGTTCAACCCGGGGCGCGAGACTATACCCGGCCGCCTTATGGATCGCTTTCTTTTTACAGCTGACTATATAATTACCATTTAGTGTCCGCAGGAACTGTACCGGCAACAATACGATGCAGTTCTTGCCTTTTATCGCCGGGTTAAGGTATGGTTTAAAAGGTCATACAATCTACGCAACATTTGCTCTTAAGCGGCAAAACCTGATTCCTTTGCCTCGGCAACGGTTGCCCGTGGAAAATTTTATTCCAACTCGGGCAATAGATGGGAACAACGTCGAATTCAGCATGACAGCAGTTTTTTCTTGGACCGTAACGTTTGCTCCGTTTCGTGTTCTTCTGCTTATCATAAAATTTGAAGAACTAAACGGACCAAGGGACACGGTCGTCGCTTTCGTGCAGCTGAACTTGATTTCTTCGAAACTCGATCGAATTGTATCGAGTAAAACGTACCTCACAGTTATATTTGGTAAACCACGTTACTTTCTTCGATAACCGTGGTTCCTCATTCAAGTGGAGTTACGAGTGGATCGTTACTTTTCATGCGGATTCAAAAATGTGGACGAGAGAAAGTGAAGACAGACCAAAAGTCGGCGAGAACAGAGCGAAGATCAAGCAAAAATAGACTACGCAGGCGTTACAGAAACGGATTAATCGTTTGACTCCTTTTATGTTGTATCAAAATTACGAAAAGCAAGCTAGCGCTCCTTTTTTTGTTATGCCAAGACTACAGAGAGCCCAATAACACTGCTCTGAATCGGTAAAAGTTGTACGTCTAGTAAAGCCCGTTACGTTTGCGGAGCATATGAATTGTGTTATTTTGACTCAATTATAAGTGATTTTTACCAATTTTATCCACAAAATGAATTAAAACAAATTTAAGTTGTTACGAGCTGAGAAACGAATACCGGTTTAAGAAAAAAACTATATTTTATTCTGCTGTAGAATATACAATCGTAAAGTTAATACTTAAATTCAAAAGTAACGAAGATGAACTTGAATCAGAATGATCGATCGAATAAAAAATAATAACGAACCGGAAATTAGTAATGAAAATTATTAATGAGTCGCCTGTTTGGTCCTCTTTCTTTTTATATTTGCGGCCAGTGGTTCAGAGTGGGGCTTATTTTGGGATTGTTCTAAATGCTTCGTGTTTGCAGTCTTGTCTTACATAGTATTGTTTTGTCTTCGTGGATGATTCATCTTATTTACTCCGTTTGCCGTGAAATGCGGTGTGAGAAAGTAAATAAATGGTATTTTAAAAAGTTTGTGCAATGTAATATAAGTGAGTTTATCGTATGAAAAGTGTTTTTCATTTCTTCCCGTACACGAGCAATTAGTGCCGCAGTTTCGGCATACGTTCGAAAAACTGCGTCAGTAGCCAAACGGATTAAACCCGAACACCACGCGAAACCAGAAAAGACCGAAAGAAAGAGGTTATACCGGTGACAGAGTCCCAAAGAATGTCGTGTACCGCATCGAATGAAACTCCTTTTAACCAACCGCCGGGCCGTATCTAAGCCGAAGCAAGGTTCGCTTCATCCACGGCACGACATCGGCATCGGATTAGCGTAAAATCGAAGGGCGCTGACTTGGTCGCTCGTAAATTGGCTACAAAGTTTGGCGGGAAGGCAGAGGGGCGGCGTTCCCCTGTGCCGTTGGCGACGATCGTCGGTGTTGGTGGTGGCGGCGGTGTCGGCGAAGCACAAAGGGAATCGATTCCACCGGTGAATCGCGCGATCCACGGTTCGGCATCCGGCTCTCTCTTGCTCCCGCGCGCCATTTTGTCTTCCCGAATCTGTGACCATCAGCATGCAAAGTGGATAAAGTTTCTAGACTACACTTTCCTTCGCCCTTTCTTTACCCGCTTCCGATTCCTATACCTGGCCTCGCGCCACCATCACCGCCACTACCGCCGACTCCAGCCGCTATCACCGCCGACGTCCTTATTCGTTTGTCTCGTTTCGGTTCGTTCCTATTCCAGATTGTTTCTCGGCACCTCGAATCTTCGTCCGTGCCCACCATACCCCCTAACCCCTTCTGGCTCTCTGTCGGTGCTTTCGTTCGTGTCTTCTCACATTTTTCGTTTTTCCCTCCGCCGCACCAGGACGGTCTGCACCCTCTCGTTTGCTGCGCGAAACCTTTTCGCAGAGTAGGACTACGACTAGGTTTCACTGCACCGGTGCATCGATGCACCGTTCAACCGATTTGGAATGTATCCGAGTCGAGATCGAGTTCGAGCACGATTCGGAGGACGGAGGGATTTTTTACGCACTTGAAGCAGCCGCTGGGATATGGATATATAGGAAAATTCTACTTTTATTTATTTGGTAAAGTGAGATGATAGGGCTGAGGTGTGAATAAATTAAAAGTGACTTGATTAGAATATAATAAATGTATTTAAAATAGTCTAATGAATAGTTTAACTTAAACGACTTTACAACTTAGCAACTGCTACGTTCAGAATCACACTCTTTCTATCTTTACAGTCAAATTCATTCTGCCCTCACAGTCAAACTCTTTTTGCCTTCACAGTCAAATTCTTTCTGCCTTCATAGTCAAACTCTTTCTACCTTCACAGTCAAACTCTTACTGCCTTCACAGTTAAATTCTTTCTGCTTTCATAGTCAAATTCTTTCTGCCTTCGCAGTCAAACTCTTTCTGCCTTCAACGTCAAATTCTTTCTGCCTTACTAGTCAAACTCTTTCTGCCTTCCTAGTCAAACTCTTTCTGCCTTCACAGTCAAACTCATTCTGCCCTCACAGTCAAACACATTCTGCTCTCACAGTCAAACTCTTTCTGCCTCGCATTCGCATTTTTCTCGTTATATATTCTTCCAAACACTCATTTCCTTTCTTTCTAATTCTAAACCTTTCTCATTCGATGCATTCGGTCACGTTCATCCAAAATTTCATAATCGCGACGTTTTCTCAGGTGTTCATCTTTCGCGTCTTAGAAACTCTCGAGTCTAAACATTCTACGTTCACACGATTATCGGCTCAACTCAACCACTCTTCACATTTTCCTAAACTCGCATCCATTCGATCTCATTCCTACACATAAGAATGCTCGGGATTCAATCAGAGAATATTCTTTCGATGATCGCCCGATTTGTTTCTGTTTCGTCCACGGTACTGGTTGAAGTTTAACGAAAATTGCACAAGATCACGAGTTTTGCTGACTTTCGTTTGTCTTTCCATTGTTTATGTTACTTTAGTGATTGGATATGAGCGTAGCTGAAAGTGAACGCGATTTAAAGGTCTAGACGTGAATCTAGTGCGCTTATTTGCATACTGTGTTTGCTTTACGTTGTTGGTGCCAGGGTTAGATCAGTTTCAGGTCTATAGTAAAATAGGAAACAATAATTTTCTGGCGGTTGAAGGTATGATATTGTAAGCATGAGCAAACTTCAACATTAATTCTTTCGAATTACTGATCCACTATCATTACCTAACATTGAAACCTTTTTCCTCGAAATAAAAGAATTGCGATTTGTAATTCGCGATATAGAACGATAGAATAATACATGTAACTACGGTTTACGGAGAAAACATTTTAATGGGTATCAAAGTTTTACACGAAATTCTATAACAGAGATAAAGATGCATAACCGATCTTTACGATAACGCACGCGAAATTGGAACCTCTTCCGAGAAATTCTTGAAACGCGATATAATTTTCGGTACAACATGTTTCCAACAAATTACTATAATGAGGTAAAGGTATTGCTGCAGTTCATGGGTAAGCTCGAGCAAATTGCCGGATTAATTTGAATTTTCAAGTTTATTAAACACGGCTTTGTGTTTGCCAAATCGATACGTCGCTTCCCTTCAGATTATCATTATGATAAAACACCGAGCGGAGGAGAGCTATGCATGCGGCTGCATACCGAGTAAACCTTAATTTTATTGTTTAATAATATGCTAATGGTCGGCGATGCATCGCGCGTGCTTTTTGGCGATTCCAATCGACGTTAAACGATGTCTTCGTGCGACGGGCAAAAATAATTCGCGCTATTTACATAAATATCAATCATTCGGGCGCGTTGCACGCGTTCGGGTCCCGCAGACAGACGCAGAAGAATAAATAACGGCTCAAACGATACTTCGTCGATCGTCCCGTTTATTTTGCCAACATTCGTATCGTTTAAACCATGGTGCTCGTCGACACCGACATCGGCGTTTCATTATTTTCACGCAGACCGTCGCGGGTAATAACGTGTCTTATCGAGCGTAATTATTAGTTCAGCCGAAGTCGATTATTACGTAATAATTCTTTCTGCGTGAATGAAATTGTTTCGTTAGCCGCACGCGAACGAAGGCACCAAGCGAAGTTATTCATTCTCGCATGGTCACCTGTTGAAACGAACCTTTTATCATTGCTAATTATCGCTTCATCGCTATCCTCGTGTACATCGTTCCCTGTCCCTGTACGTGTTTGCCCGCTTCAAATATCGGCGCCCCGACGCTAATGCATGCAACTAGATATAGATGCGAGTTGAAGTTCAGACGCGACGTTCCAACGGCACACGAGGGTATGTTCGTGCGAAGACAAACAGTTGTACGTGAGCTGTCACGTTAACAGTTGTACAAAGCAAACGGGATGACCGGTGTAACGTTATGGTTAATAACGAATATATCGGGGCGACCGATTATAACGGATAACGTGAACGTCGCAATTCATCTTGACAGCGGGAATTATCATTTGAGAAATGGGAATGGAAGTGGAAGTGTTGCGTTGAACGGCGTACACTTTGTTTTTCGATTAATGCAGTCGTAACGTCAAATTTATTAGGCAGATGTTACTTAGTATGTTAATAGACGTTACGTTCTGCGAATAATTATCATGAGGTGGTTCAGATAGGATTATATTTCTATAATTGTGAGGCGAAGTAACAGAAATCACGTTAAGAGTAAAGAACTTAAATTTATGCGTCGATTGGAATTTTTACTTCACAAGCTACTTTTGGAATTCTTACTAAGACCACGCCTATGACAACGAACTATGACAACGAACTATGACAATGAGCTACTATTACGACAACGAACTGTAGTATCGTAATTAATTTTATAGCGTGAAAGAAAATGAAGGGTGGACAGCGAGAGTTCAGACCTGCTTGGGGAAAACCCTTGGCGACGCGCGAGGCCCTCGAAAAATGCCCAAATATGGTCATGTTTTTGGAATATGCCCAAATATGGCCACACTTGAGGAATTTTCACTCACTTTTGGGTGAGAAAGGTTGACAATTGAAAAGAAAGGAAACGAGTGTTTGGAAGAATATATGACGGGGAAAATGCGAACGCAAGACAGAAAGAGAGTGATCGTGTGGAAAGGAAGAACTTTGTAGTCGCTAAGTTGAAAAGTCGTTTATACACTATTAAGTTGTTACTATTAAACTGTTTTTAATATATATAAATAATATTTTAATCACTTCACTTTATTTTATTCACACTTGAGCTCTATCATCTCACTCTACTAATAAATAGAAATAGAATTTCCTATACATATCTTTATCGAAAAAAGATTTATTATTCATGTCGTATGAATTACGTATTCATTATTTACTTCAACCAAGCTAATGCAGAGTATTATACAAGTACATAATACAATATTCCACGTATCGAGCATCCATGAAAATCAGCTGAAATTTCTTCGAAATAAACAGCACACAGGGACCCGAATACTTTCGTGTTCATTGTTCACTGCGTTGACTACAAACGAATGATTAAATTCGCAATACAGACGTACGTTATATGCAAACATCCTGGACACGTCGCTCAAAATTGCACTCCTAATTAAAAACGGACGGAAATAGTTTTTCTCGTTATGAAAATTTCCCAACTTCCGTTCGTTCTCACCCCTGTCGGCTACCCTTCGAAATTCCTCGCTTTGAGGAACAACAAATTAATTTATCACGCTGAAACTCCGGCGTCAATTAATATTTCCGGAGTTTATTATAAATTTACCGGGATTCGCGCGAGCTGTTGTCATTCGTAGCCCCGACGGTGGCGATGATCGTTTAAAACGCGTCGGAGAAACGAGGAATGGCAGTTGAAAAAAAAAGTGAGAAACGGAAAAAAAACAGACGCGAGTCGATTGTTCCGTTCTACGGCCTGATCTGTCTCGCGTGGGTGTGTCCAATGGCACATTCGCAATCGAGACCCCAAAAGAATAATCTTTACAACAGACATACATGGAGTCAAGCGTGGTCTTCTTCCTCAATATCCAAATGAAGCCAAAAACGGATGGAAGCGTCTTCCATGACCGTGTCACGGGAATTTCCCTCGGATTAGAACCTCAGATGATATTTCGACCCTATCGTGGAAACTCTCGTACGAATAGCTCAGAGGATAGGGTTTGAAAATGGTAACGCCTCACTTTGTGGTCAAAACGATAACTGCCTGTTCTTTATTGTGACGCTCTTTTATATAATACAATATTCGAGTAGTGGGGGTAATAAAAAGTCATGTGGTCCGCAGGATGTTCCTGGATGATGAAAAGTCATCTGGACCGCAGAATATTAATAATACAATCTGGCCCTGATAAACAAGAACCTCTTTACAGCCAGATGTTTCTAGATAGTAAGAGTTATTTGGTTTGTCGGATGTTCCTTAGTAGTAGAAGTCATCTGGGCCGCAGAATGTTAACATAATCTGGCCCTGATAAAGAAGAGGATGGGACCTCTTCACAGCCAGATGTTTTTGGGTAGATAAGTGTCTTCACAACCGCATCCTTTTGTAATGGCAAAGCTCAAGAAGTGTCAGAAAAACTGGAGTGGCTAACATCAGCCAGGTCTAAGCCGATATAAGCGAAAGCTGAAGGTGCGGCGCTGTCCACAAGACACAAATGACCATCACTATATGTTCTGTCTTACGGAACAAAAAGGAAAGTTTCCCTCGTCATGGACTTATGGCATTGAATTATGGGGATTTGTCAGTAAGTTCAACACGGCTATCATACAAAGAGTGCAATCGAAAATTCTCCGATTCGTTGCCGATGCACCATGGTTTGTTTCCAACCAAACTCTACATCAAGATTTTAGAATTCCTTATATTCAAGACACCATTCAAGAAAGAAGCAATAATTGTCACCTTAAGATATACAATCACTCCAATCCGCTTATGGCATCACTATTTCAAGTTCAGGAAAACAGAAAACTAAAACGTGTCTGACCAATTGACCTCAAATGAGATTTAAGAGTGTTTTTCGCTAGGAAGAAATCTGTTGATACTATGCTATACAATCAGCCTATGGAATGACCGGTTCCGATTGCTGAAGAAAGAAGAGAAAAAAAAAGAAAAATATTTACAACATGAACACGTCGGTAACACTTTACCAATCGGAAGCCTATTAATCGGCTTTTTACATGCTTCGTTTGTAAATTTTGTAATGTTCCCTTACATGAAGGTGACTGTTTCAAGGAATATCGTATATACATATACTGTAAAGAAATATTAAATTATCAATTACTCGAGGAAAACCATTCAATTTATTAGTGTTGCGACCACGCCAAAATGAGCCGATCGGAAGTGCCCAATAAATTGACTCACGAGCGGTTGGTAAAGTGTTAACGTCCATAGAAGGACAATAGTCTTAATTTTCGAGTCAACCGTGTCTTTTCAATAGCCAAACCCGTGTCATAAATAAGGGACTTCCAATAGGCCCGATGCCCAGCTGATATCCGCATTCGAGATGTTGGGCCTAGAGGAATTTTCCCTTCGTCGCCTAAAATCAGGAAACCTCGTTCTCGAAACGCGTACTAAGAGCACAAGAACCGGAGTAGGCGATATCCAGGGCGATACGTTTATTGGAGACTTAATTTTTCGACTCCAACCAATCGGTAGATCGTCTTCAGGTATGGAGACGAGAACATCCGAATTCCTTCATATAAAAATCGAGTCACTTCGGCGGCGAATAATATAATACACAAAACACATAAAGATATACAGTTCACAGTTTCTCTACAGCACATCATTCGGTGCACCGCTATCAACGGTTTTCAGCCGATTCATGAAACTAATCTTCCAAGGTACAACACGATGGACGACAGTTACGAAAAAACATACAAGGACGCGACATCGACTGTGTACACCGTTCGCGAGCCTGTATTTCCATATCGCGACTGCGACATTCGCGTCAGGGATTCCGAATTCCAGGATTTCGAGACGCGCCTGCTGTTGCAGATCGCAGTTGCCGCGCATCGAGTATTATCGCATCACCTGTCAGAGCACCTCGATGATTTGCCGATGGCAATTCGGTTGGCACAGCCTCTGTATGCTTGTTACGATGATGAGGACTTCGTAGGGGGGTCGTGCGACTCGCAGATACAGAAACACGCAGGCAAACACGGAGCGCGCGCACAACGAGCAACCGTGGCATCGGTATTCGCGCGTAATAACGCCGTAATAGGGTCAATATATTAAGTCTGTTGCTCGACTGTTCAACAAACAAGCCGCATACGGCCTACGCGCTGGCTTATAAGACGTGAAAGCACAGGGGTACTGTTTGGGGCGACAAGACACCCCTGTTCGTAACTATTGGACAGCCTAGTAGTAATCCAGGTGATGTGGGTTGTACAATTAATTTTGTAGCGTTGTAATTGGAAAAAAAAGTTGTATACTAGTGTATTTCTTTATCATATGTATGATTTATTTGTTTGACTACTGTTATAAATCGATAATTATTTGTATGTATTATAAATACGGCCTATGCGCTGGCTTATAGAACGCGAAATCACAGAGCTACTGTTTGGGACGACAAGACACCCCTGTTCGTAACTATTGGACAGCCTAGTAGTAATCCAGGTGATGTGGGTTGTACAATTAGTTTTGTAGCATTGTAATTGGAAAAAAAAGTTGTATACTAGTGTATTTCTTTATCATATGTATGATTTATTTGTTTGACTACTGTTATGCATCAATAATTAATTGTATGTATTATAAATATGGCCTACGCGCTGGCTTATAGGGCGCGAAAGCACAGGGGTACTGTTTGGGACGACAAGACACCTTTGTTCGTAACTATTGGACAGCCTAGTGTTAATCCAGGTGATGTGGGTTGTACAATTAATTTTGTAGCGTTGTAATTGGAAAAAAAAGTTGTATACAAGTGTATTTCTTTATTATCTGTATGATTTATTTGTTTGACTACTGTTATACATCGATAATTATTTGTATGTATTATAAATACCAGCTCTGGTTTATTACTATGGAGTCTAGACCTGACCATTGCGTATTCGCTGGTTCAAAACCTAACCCACCCGGGTGACCACCATCCTTCTACTGGTAAATTCCCTCCACTCGAACTTTTCCCTCCACCTTAGAATTGTCCACTTCCTTCTCCCACTTTCAATATTCTAAACCCTTAAAAGGTGTGCGGCTTTCGCCCACGGGCAGAAGCAAAAAGAAGCAAAACGTAGAAAAACGAAGAAGCAGTTCACAATATAATATAATTCACAAATCGCGTCATTTGGAAAGTAAGAGTCAAGGTGATCTTCAAGGAAGGGGCACCATCGCAAGAGTCCGGACGATACGTCACCTTAGAAATTAAGAAACGTTGTTGCAGTCGATAACAATTGCTGTATCTAAGTTATTAGAAGTGTATCGTACAGCGAATAAGTATAGAATTTTAGTTGAAATGATTAACTTGATCATAAAATGTCTTTCGTCGCTGAATGTGCGGATAACAAAAGATTTCCATTTTTCATGGAATAATTCTGACAAAACTGATACTACTGACACTTAATATTCTTTAGCTTAGAACGGAGGTTCCTAAATCGTGCGACATGGTGCACTGATGTTCAATAAGGTCAAGTGTAGAGCAAAGAAATTTAAAAATGCGGAAAAAGCAAAGAGAAATCGAGTTATGGTACATATTAAAACCATTTTCAAATAAATTTTCGAATTTTCGTACGAATTATGTCGAAATATTTTTACTTCTTCAAAAGCACCGGTGAATAACAAGATTTAGGAACCACTGACCTAGATCACATGTTATTCCATTTGTCATCAACTTTTTGATCGATTTACTTGTTCGATAACCATTCGTGTACATGATTATAATTTGGTCAGTGTCAGATTTATGAACCATACTGTACGTGGCTGCTGGAATATCGATTCCGTATTATTTTCATACCGTTTTGTTTTCCATGCTTCGCACAAATTTTAAAGCAATTTTCTTTACAGTAGAACGGTCACCGGTTAACCATTAATGGATAATATTTAGTATAAGTAAAAAAAAAAACTACGTGTTTGAAAGCAAGGTAATACTGGGACGTATCGAAAAAGTTTGTAAACATCAGTTATTTATAGCAAGAAAAGAGGTCACCTTAACCTTTAATCCCCCTAGTGGACGCAATTTCGTTTGTGAATCAGTAAACCGCCCTTTATTATAAATATATTGTGATGTAATTTATAAAGTAATGAAATTACCGTAAATTTAGCGTTCCCTGGATTTATTTGCTGTTGAACTTTAATCAAAGCATACGTAAATGAACAAAAACGGAGCTATAATTTGAAATTATTATTTATTGGTAATTTCCTGTACGATTTATACAAGCATCGCCACTCTTATGAATACCTCTTCCCTAGCTTAACCCTTTGCACTCGAAAGGTGACTGTTAGTCGTCTAATAATATTAACTTCGAAGATTTTCACGTGCAAAATATTTACTAATATCCCCTTATATTAAATTTCATTTATTTAATTAAGTCTTATATTAAAATTTGCATATGTGATTATTTAACTTCCGGGTCTGACTAATAAACAAATTAACTGAAGTCTGGAGATTTGCGATACTATCATTTGGCGACTGATAGTCGCCGCTCGACCGCAAAGGGTTAACGATTAAAAACTTCCATTTGAAGTTGATCATCTCTATTTTTTATCATTTTCAAGTTAAAGCATACACCGTTAATAACAAAGAAATACCTATCGTTTGGTCCTATCGCAACGTCAATATCTCCAAACCAAGCAAAGCGTGAAGCAAACGCAGATAAACAGAACAAAAATTAAATTTCTAATCTCTACATTGCCATTTTTAAACATAACAAACTCTTCTCCCAGAACCTTCAATTCTGCATGCAATTCAAAATCCAGCACAGAAAGAACTGACAATTAAACGATGACGATTCAACCGTATTATGAAGCAACAACTTATTTCTATCTACCAAGTAGTCTGTCATCGTGTATCCGGTTGACGAGCATCGAAGAAAGTGAGGGATGAAAAAGTGGAAAAAGAGAAAGTCAGAGAAAGAGGAAGAGAGAGAAAAAGAGAGAGAGAGAGAGACAGATTGAAGTTTCGCTGAGGTGCAGGCAAAAGCTCTAGGCCAGTATATTACGGTATCCGGAGCTCGATCGTGCCTCGAGACACGTTATTCAATTACTGGCTAAGAGGTGCAGACCCGATGGAGGGTAACTCGGGCCAGCCATTTTCTCTTCAGTGTCCACTGGAGCCCAAGCTGGCTTCTATCAGGGCAGAATCATAGAAAGACAAAACCCCTGCCAGAATCTCACCCCTTCAGAAGAAGAAGGAGCCTGGCGTGCGATTTGAAAGGCGGCCCAAGAAAGACAAAGAGCCCGGCCGAAGGACGGTCGAGGTTAGGCAGAAGGGATGAGGGTTCGATATATTGAATTATGGACCTATGTGACGCTGATTGAGGCCAGCTTCCAAGGCATGGATTACGCAAGTATCGTTAAGAAGATCCTGTATCTTGGCCCTCAGCGAGGGGACGATCTCTTTTGTGGCGTGTCCCTTGCCGTAGGCCGAGGTATCTGAAACCCTGTCAGCTTCGACAGAGATTTTCACGAGACGCTGTTACGTTCTGTCATTTAATATGTTTCTGACTGAATACGGTGTATCTAGGTTAATCGAAATCTTATAAAGGAAGGAAAGCTGCGGAACTTGGGTACATAATGTTGTTTCTAACACATACACCGCCGTCTATTGAAATAAGTGGTGCATAGCATATTTTGCGAAGGATAATGGAATAAAATCAATTACATATTATATTGTTTACTTTCTGATAAAACGATACAATAAGCGTAAACGGAAAGTCAATCGGTGAACGTGTTAATAATATCTCTTGATGCAAACTTAATGAGGTAACACGTACTATGAAATTGAAAAATATTTTATTAGAAATTTTACAGCTACCTGTTTTTGAAATGAAGATTCTCATTGTTAGACGAGTGTAATCTAAAAAACAGCATGCTTCGGTAAATGTGTGAAAGTACAGTGCGTGGTTATGCGTGGAAACGAGTGTAGATTGAGCGAAAAGAGGGAAAATCAATTAGACGAGAGAAATGTGGTTTGGTACGCAGATTGCGTGCGATAAAAACGTACTGAGAAATTTTGCGTATTGAACTTTGTCGAAAATAGGTTATTTTATTTTCATTTGTATCTCATTTATTTTTGTATTCCTCGTTTATGTTCGTTTACATCTGGAAAATACTAATTTGTACGTTAAATCTACGTACTCGACTCAAATAAAAGTAATATCCCAACACTCGTAAATTTTTTCAATCAGTCTAAAAGTATAACTGAATGTAACGAATGGAGTAAGTCACCGTATCGTTTAAGAAAAAAAGATGTATTCGCACAATATTTCTTCAATTTACATCACTTTTTTCAATTCCTGCAGTTTTCTATGCATCAGATCAAATGTGTTTGCCAGCTCTAATTTTGAAGACAGTTTTCAACATTTCAATACGGACGATGAAAGTACAACAGAAATCCAACGAATTTTTAAAGGATTACCGTAAACTGAAGTTCCATAAAAATCAGTGATCATCACTACGAAACGGTGTACAAGAAATCTGTTATCGTCGAACGCAAAAACCACCAGGGCGAGATAATACTCTAGAAAACCGTGTAGTTGTCTAACGCGATCGATGTTAATAAATCTGTCATGCAGGGAGAAAATTAAACAATTGGTATATTCCGACATGTACGTGCACAGGATTAATAAATACAAATCCTGTATTTAAACAGGAGGGAAACATATGAATATTGTCCAACATTACTTTGAATCCCATAGATATATCTAGAGACATTTCCGATATGGCGTAGATTAAACATAGCAAACGGACGAAGCATCGGATTTCTGTTTTTAACTCTGACCAGCTCGTGATCGCCGTAATTCTATCCATATTACACTATTCATTCGTTAATCCAATAACGAACACGTCTATAATAATTTAATACAACAATTAGAAATTCTACGTTAATAACGTTGTATAGTTCATAGTAAGAAAACAGAGAACAAAAATTAAACGAAGTGTAGTTTTCAATGTACATGAAATAAACTAATGAAACAAAAAGAAACGTCTATTCTTGCACATTTTCTGAAACATTGGTTAATCGTTAAAGGGTGAAATTACCTCATCACTTTTCCAACTACGTGTTTTCAACGATGCCTAACCAATTTTCATTTCTATTCTTTAAGAAGTCATATTTCTAAAAGTATTCATACGCAAAGTAATTTAAAGGTATCACAATTTTCAGTGACATCTATCCTTTTTTTTATCTCAGAGAGTATATTACAATTAATTCTCAGCAAGAATTATACGTAATTATTCTGGTGTATTACAATGTCGTGAGGAGTAATTAGATTACTGCAGTTGGGTTGTAAATGCGACATTTAAACTAACTAAACCCACCATTTAATTCTAAGGCCTCTTTTAATCTGCGGGTATCCGAGCTGTCTAACAATTGAGTAACCAGGGGGTTTGAATGATTTTTGTTGGAAATAAAATACGTCCTAACGAATAAACAAAAATCAATTTCCTTAAAGAAATATTTATGTGAGGTCGAACTATGCGTTGAAGAGGTTCTAGGAACGAGTCAAGTATTTTACCCTTACCACGCTGTGTGTAAGAATTAGAAGACCCTAACGAACTGTGTCCTTTAGCCTCTTCTATCAAAAGGATATACAGTAGTTTTCTATATCCCGGATAAATAAGTACTATGATTCAAATGAATACAAAAGATAATCCCTCAAACAAGAAAAGATCGCGTGAATACAAATCTTTAAGTGAATGAAAATATTGATACATATGTAAAATTACATTGTTGCACATTGTTTACACATATATAAAGAGAAACTAAGTCCCCATCTTATGGCAATGAAATTGTGCGACAAAATTTCAATTCCAGTAAGATATACAGTGGCTCCAAAAAGTATTCGTACACTGTGTTACAAATAAATTCATTTAACCTTTAAAAGTTCTGATTTCAATGAAAGTTTTTAATAAAAATTTGTTAATATGTGGAACGTAATAGTATGTTTATGGATTAATTTTTTCTTTTATTAAAAAATCACCTTAAGGAGGTGGAAACAACGTTAATGATTTCAATAGTTTTTCTCGTATTTTAAATATAATTTTTTAATGATGTGTGAAAAAACAAAACCTTTGGGATAAAGGATGTTCAATTTTTTAATCTTCTATATATTACTCAGTCATAGAAAAATATTCCACAGAAACTTGTATTCAAAGCATGAAGAATCGTTAAAACTTTGAGGATAACTTTTAACCTCTCAAAAAGATTTCCCGTCGAGAAAAAAAAATTGCTCCATGTATAACCCATTATGCTTTATGCAAATGCAATCTTTCATTGAAATCAGAATTTCAGGATTAGGTGAATTTCCTTGGAATGTAGTGTACAAATAATTTTTGGAGCCACTGTACCTTCCTTTGGAAATAAAGTTTAGTAAATTCTTAAAAAATAAAGTTATCTTTATTTTTTCCTTTTTATCCAATAATCTCCAATGATTTTTTTACACGTAGCTGGTGTTTAGTGTTAAACCTTGTTATTTCTTCCTTTATTGTAGGTATCTTGAACAGCTTTTTTGAATGATAGGCAAATTTCCAACACGGTTCACGGTATATTCATCGGTCGATCAACATAATAACAGCCCCGTGCATGTGTATGAAATGTTATTATGCTAGACGGAGCCGAACGTTCACGAAAAAATTGCTCGACAGTACGGCCGGTTGAGTGACATTGTAATTAAACACCAGTAAATGGTTTTTTTTACGAAACGGAGGTAAATATTATTTATCGACGTACAGGTAATTAATCTGACAAAGGCTCGATAAATAACGCCAGCACACTAAAAACATTTGCGCGTTCGAAGGTAAACAGTATGGTGAAACGTTGCAACTTCGACAAGACCGAATTGGTTTTTCTGCTCCGACTAATAACGATTCTAGCGTGGATTTGTTCTCTCGTACACGTGTTAACACAGCATTTAATTTAATACCTTGTACTATAAGTAAAAATATAAGGAACAATATTCATTTAATGCTAATTTCAATCTTTAGTATTGATCCTTGTTTCGTTGTGTTATTATTCTCCATAAATCTGTAGTATTCACAAAGGAATACTTTTCTGTTCTTTTCTCTTTGACGAAATTTTTTAGAATAAAACTTATTGTTAACACATTGCGGACGGATGACGAGATATCTCGTCTTTCCTATTTCATCGTTAGGGACCGTTGACGAGATATCTCGTCTTTTGTATTTCGTCGTTAGAGGTTGTCGACGAGATATCGCACAGTTGTTACGTGATAGTCAAGGACAGTTTTTGGTAATTTGTGTTGCGAATTAATTTTTTGAAACCCTGAAACATGGATAACGACAAAACGATTAACAATATTACAGAAATATTTGCGGACAGTTTATCAAATACATCAAGTGATGACGAAAATATGAATATTTGTGAGGATGATGATGATTTTCAAGAAAAAAATGTTATATGTTTTACTAAATATCATAATTTGAAAAATGTTTAGTTTGTACAAATTTTTACTTATTGAAAAATATTAAAAAATCATTCGTTTTTAAAGTTGCTATTGAAGATAAATATTTCTCGTGACAATGACTTTTAACTACTAACAAATCATCAGTAATTTAAAAATATTTGACGCAAAAAAATAGCCGACCACTGGGTATGGTTAGCAATAAAATGTTTGGTCCGCAATGTGTTAGGGGAAATTCAGTAATAATGATTGATGAAATTTATTACTCCTATCTTTCTTTAGTATTCTATCGATCAATGAAATTTGCTGTTAAATAATAATTAATGAAAAAATATACAATTTTTATGTGTAATCGAATGTAATTTTGATGTGATAAAAATGTTCAACGTTGGAAATTTTTCTAACGTAGTACATTTATTTAAGAACAAAATATTTGTAATAATATTACAATATATTTGAAGATAATCAATCGATTTGATTTTCAGTAGCCAGGACCAAACGCAATGAAAATTTTGAAACATACAAGGGTGTATTCGTTCGTTTCATCGAACTTTATCACGGGTCACTCTTTGAAGGGCTAAAGTTAACTCGTTGCTCGGCGCCTTTGTCTTTGTTGGCCAAATGTTTTCTGCAAGTCGTAACGAGGGAAGCGACTTCTTCCAGTAGAAAGTGGCAAGTTTTAAAATCACCTTCCAATCGGATAAACGTGGAATTACTCTGATTTGCGCTGTGATTTCCCGCCGACACGGTCCTGCTCTTTCCCAACCCACAGGCCGACGTCTGAGTAGCTAAGATGACAAAGTTTCCGCTACGGTTACGCTCCCATCCAGAAACTGTTCCGTTATTTCTCCTTACCAACTTATTCACCATGCAATCTAGCCATAATCTACCTTCAATCTCCAAGATATTACCATCAGAGCTCACGATTACTCAGTTTTCTTTAACACATTGATCGTCGCTAATGTTAAACGAACAGATAAACGGAACGTGAAATATTTAATGTAGCAACTGGTGGTACGATAAATAAGAAATGGATCGTTTATTTATTTTTGCAATTATTCACAGTACTCATCTACATTTCCATTCTATTTTTCATTGCAAACAGTATTCATCAATATCGTGTGATGCAAATATCAATGGAAGAGTAGTACTTCAGCAATTTTTGTTATAATTTGAATTAATTTAATTTAATAATATAATTTGTTATAAAATTAATTAATTTTGTTATCTGTATTATTTGTCCTGGTGGTGATTTACAAAATTCGTAACAGAAATTTATTAGGTATTTGAAAAGAAAACACTTGAATACTAATATTTCTCGAGTATTGTCAATAATACCTATCTTCGTTAAACAAATCTAACTTTTACCTTTGGAGCAAGTTGCATTAATAATTTTGTATAAATTAAACAAATAGATATTAAAGTAGGTCATATGCGATAGTGCACGTAATTGCAGTTTAATATTATCAGGTAAACATTATCAATTGTTACACAAACTTCAGTCGGCGTAATGTAACAGCTATAAGTTATAAGCATAACTTAAAGAGTTGGTAAACAGTGTTCATAGAAACTGTAGAAGGCTGGGAATTTTGGTACAATGAAAATATGCTTTCATATTGCGCATTCTATGCAATTTACGCTACGAAAACGTTTCCTTGAAGCTGAACAAACTGAAAGTTCTCCCGTAAATTACTCGAATTTCAAATATAAAAATTTGATTAATAAAAAAAGATATTTTTGCATCTAAAATTTGTACAATTAAGTTTGCAGTAAAAATATTTTCTCTGTTACGGATTATTTTAATCGACAACAAATTTCAGAAGATGATAATAATTAAACAGACTAATCCACTAAACTGATCAGACAGTATTTTCATATTTTCTTTTATCGAATTCCACTTATAAATCCATTAAATTATCCTATTAAATGCTTATTTCTAATAATTCCTGGAATGTTTTTTTTTTTTTATTAAAGCGAATCGTTATACCTCTTTCAAGCAAAGAGTATGATAAAAAAAAAGTTAAACAATTTCGTTAGACACCATAGAAGCATGTATAACATTACGCTAATATTGGGGTGACCGGAAAGTAATGTCGTTTCCTTACATTAAATTCAAACACATAAATTTTTAACGAGTTTTTATTTTTAATCAATGATGTAATCACTTGCATTATCAACAACCTTTTGCCATATAGTGTGCAAGTTTTCAATGGTAAAAATCAATTGGTTTTTGAGCAAAATATCTAGAGATGGATATTGGTGGATTAAATAACTAATAACGTTTTTTAGTACAACAAATATAATTGTAATAATAATACTGATAATAATAAGGTGATAACACTATTTTTAATTACACTCTTTACACACTCCCTCTATATAACTCACTCTTTATTACTCGCTTTTTACTCTACGATCGTCCGTTACGGATTGATTCGTTCGCACTCTGTCTCTCCACTCCCCCCTTCTTCAGTCATACAGTATACACAACAATTAGATGATCATACCGCGCACCACTCATTACACATACAAACGATAACACTCACCTTTTGTCATTCTCTCCAAACTGTCATACTCACTCATCCACACAAACATTTTTCACACCTTTATCATCATACTTTATATTCTATGGTGACCAAATGTGCCCATAATTATGAAAGTGGTCTAAGTCAAAATTTAAAAAAAAATGAGTTTATCAGTTATTTCACATTATATTACTTTAAACTAAATTAATTCAATGTAATTTTCACGATATTGTAAAAAATGAACCTGTGGCGACCTTCCTACGCTCGCCACTAGGAGGGAGCTAGCGAGCACCTTTCTCGCAAGTGCTCGAGTCGGGTCACGGTTCCTATATATACGAGTTCTGACCTGTCCCTTCCTGTCCCTGTGTCTGAGGCAGGGGCCTGCTAGGTAAGCCTTACTGATGAGTCCACTAGCAGGTCCCGGACGAAACACCCCTTCCCATTCCTTTTCCTTCCTCTCTCGCTCATCACACACCATCCACAACAGCCACAATTGGTGACCCCCCGACGTGATCTGGACAACGCAGCAGCAACGAAGAAGAATGGGACCTAGCCGCTCAACATCAACCAATCATCAGCCGATTTCTCAACGACCACGGACTTGGTGGATATGCAGACTACAACTGGAGCATCGCCGAATTCGTAACCCCTCTCCTAGGGTGGCCAGTCAACCACAACTACGATGTCAGTCCCCTACCGATCGCAGCAACACGTCGGCCGCCAAACGCTGATCGCTGGGACAACTTGGCACACGAAGCGCTCCACCTGGCCATCCTAGGACAGCAGCGTATACGACTGCACAAGGCTTGAGCGACGCGCTCGCCTATCCCCGAGCTAGAGCAACGTGCTCGCCGGGTTGTATGGAACAAGCAGCAATGGCACGATCCATCCAGTTCTGATATCCACCACCGCCGGATTGCCGAAGAAGACGCCAGCAACCAACGTCCACAGGGATATAGCGTTAACCACTGGTAGGAGGGTATGTGGCGACCTTCCTACGCTCGCCACTAGGAGGGAGCTAGCGAGCACCTTTCTCGCAAGTGCTCGAGTCGGGTCACGGTTCCTATATATACGAGTTCTGACCTGTCCCTTCCTGTCCCTGTGTCTGAGGCAGGGGCCTGCTAGGTAAGCCTTACTGATGAGTCCACTAGCAGGTCCCGGACGAAACACCCCTTCCCATTCCTTTTCCTTCTCTCTCGCTCATCACTCCCCACAACAGCCACAAACCATTAAATAGTGGTTGTAATTTCAACATTATATGGAAGTCATTTAGTGTTAATTATGAAAGTGGTCTAAGTCAAAAATTTAAAGAAATTATATCAACATTACTTTAAAATAACACGTTGCCCTCTTTGATGAGTTTCTGAATTATACAATAAACCGAGAAATGACAATCAAATAATAACAGAAACGACAATACTTCTCGGTCTGCCTAACAATATATGGAATTCACTTAGTTCTATTTTGAAGGTGCATTAATTCAGTTAGACTCTTTCGAACTGATTATTGGCGGAAAAATAATTTCTTCCAGTAACAGAAGAAAAACAAAGATATTATGTGTTTACTATCGTACATCCCTCCAGTTTTTCAAGAACATTTCAAGAATCTGAAAACTCATAATGATAAAAGCCTAAAATGATAAAAATGAATTATTTCTTAAAAATAATTAATAAACGTTCATGAATTATTTCATTAAAATTATTATTTATAATAAAACACGTAGTTTTTTATTGTTTTAAGTCATTCATGGGACATTCAGTTAATTTTCAAAATGGTCTAAGTCAATTCAAAGCTTAAAAATAACATTTTCATGTGAAATTCACACAAAATTTCAGATTCAAAGTAAACTTCCATTAATCGAGACTAATAAAATTATAAATTAAAATGTTGCATGATATAAAAATATTTTTTAATTTATTCGAATACAATTCATTAAATATCTCGAAACAAGAAATATATGACTTAGACCACTTTCATAATTATGGGCACAAATAAGGTATATATATCACAATGGAATGATAGACACGACATTACTTTCCGGTCCCCGTAATAGAAGTACGTAATTTAACGGTTTGATAGTTTGATCAGTCTTGTGAGTCCGTATGTGTGGAGCATACGAAATCAGGAATAACCCGTATTAATATTATATGATCCGGACACAGGAGAGAGGCGGAAGGTGTTCCCAGGCGCCATATTTTTCGCTTTCCCGAAAATCGAGCGAAGAAGTGGAAATCGAGCGTGATGTCGCATGGGCGTAGGCGCGAAATTATCCCGTCATTGCATAAATGCATAGGTTACGTGGAGAGGAAGTGGGACGTGGGTCGAGCACTTTGTCGTGTCCCCTAAAATATGGAGGCTCCGTCGCGTTTTCCTGGTCCTTCATGGATAAGAAGAGGAGGACTTCTTACATATTGCGTCGGCACTGCATAAATGCATGTTATTCATGCAGCGCATTCGTGGAGCTTATTTTTCTTTCTTTTTTATCTCCCGCGGTTTCTCTTCCCCCTCTCTTCCCACCCAACTTCCCTGTCTTCTTCTGATTATACGCCTGTCTTTGCTTCGGTTTTTCTATCATTCTCTCTCGTCTATACTTTGTTCCTGCATCCGCGTTCGTGGTAGGTTTAAGTGGGTTAACGCTTCACGAAATTGTTGACACGAACGAGCAAATTGCGCATGAAGAACAGTTCGTTTTTAGCTGCTTCGGTTAATTGTTACAGTCTTTATCAGCGTATACACGCGTTATCCAATGAGTATGCAAACTTGTTAAAAATAAACTTCCAAATGCTTTCTCTCGTCTTCCTATTATGTTTCTCAAGATTCTACGGGAATACAGTTTATTCAAATATGTGCACAGGTTGTTTTATCTTTTCACATTCTTTCGACTTTTTGGAAGCCTTACGGTGTGTCATATTTTAAAATTGCTACGGTTTGAATTTGAAATTAATCGTTAAAATGCTTTTCCCTACTTCAGTTCTCACATTCCTTCGACTTTTTGGACGTCTTACAAAATCATATTTAAAAATTTCTACGGTTTAAAATTGAAATTAATCATTAAAACGCTTTTCCCTATTTCAATGTTCACATTACTTCGACTTTTTGGATGTCTTACAATGTCATATTTTAAGATTAAAATTAATCATTAAAATACTTTTCCTTACTTTAGTTTTCACATTCTGTTGACTTTTTGGACGTCTTAGAATGTCATATTTTAAAATTGCTACGGTTTGAAATTGAAATTAATCGTTAAAATGCTTTTTCCTACTTCAGTTTTCATATTCCTTCGACTTTTTGGACGTCTTAGAATGTCATATTTTAAAATTCAAATTAATCATTAAAATGCTTTTTCTTACTTCAGTTCTCACATTCCTTCGACATTTTGGACGTCTTAGAATGTCATATTTTAAAATTGCTACGGTTTGAATTTGAAATTAATCGTTAAAACGCTTTTCCGTACTTCAATGTTCACATTTCTTCGACTTTTTGGACATCTTACAATGTCATATTTAAAAATTTCTATGGTTTAAAATTGAAATTAATCATTAAACTGCTTTCCTTACTTTAGTTTTCACATTCTTTCGACTTTTTGGACATCTTACAATGTCATATTTAAAAATTTCTATGGTTTAAAATTGAAATTAATCATTAACCCTTTCGCTACGGCGGGCCTCGCCGCGGAGTGTCTTGTGTAGAACGGAGCGCCGTGCCAAAAGTGCGAACATTAAACGCAGATAGTCTTCAGCATTCAAGACCAAGACTTTTGTCTCAGAAACGACTTTTTAACTTTTAGAAGCAAAATGATTCATGTTCATAATTTTTCTATGAACAGATTTTTAATTCAATAATACGATTAATATTTTTATATTATACAACAAAATAGTAACTATAATTATAACATAATGTTGACCAATAACCTTTTAATAATCATATTTTGTATGAAACTCCTCAAAACACGGATAAAACTTGACTTTTGGCTCCATTTTTATGGTAGATGATAGGGTGACTATAGTCACCCGTCGTGTATAGGTGGCATCTTGTGGCCGGTGACTATAGTCACCCGTCGTGTATAGGTGGCATCTTGTGGCCGGTGACTATAGTCACCCGTAGTAGCGAAAGGGTTAAACTGCTTTTCCCTACTTTAGTTTTCACATTCCTTCGACTTTTTGAACGTCTTACAATGTCATATTTTAAAATTGCTATGGTTGATAACCGAAATAAAATCGTTAAAATTTACTCCTTTTCCTTACTTCAACATCGTGTTTCAGACAGTTCCACGTTTTCGTTACAAATATACGAAAGTTCGAAAGATTATTTGAACTCGAAGCGATTATACAAACGTTGCTGAGAAAAGGCTACAACTTTCGCGTGCACCTAATATATAACGTTCGAGTGGCATTGTGCTTGTTTCTGTTTGCAAAAGGGACACGAACGGCGCTGTCCTTTCGCTCGAAATCGTGCGGACAAACCGCTGGGCCTGCACTTAAGCGATTGCTCGCGCCCATTGTGGCTTTTTCCCAACGAAACGAAGATTCACCGCCCCATGAAGCCCGCCATGAGTACGGAGTGTGAATCCATTTTACTCGCCGAGGCGGACCTCCGCATAATAGCCGTTAAGAAAAACATTACCCGGTATATGTCACAATTTATTTCTGTCGGTTGCACGCGGAAAACTATGAATACGACCAGCTTATTTATTGGCATTAAACTGTGTACGCCCGTTGAGGAACGGGAGTTAATTAAAACTGAAATTCAAGTTTGTTCCTGAGAGGAAGGGGGGAAAGAGTGGGGGGGAGGGGAGTTGTAGAACTCTTCTAGAAACCATGATATTAGATCAGTAGAAAGTTTTATCATTTAGTTAGGTGGAACTTCGTTGGCCCACAACAAATGAGAATTTCCGTGATCAATGCTGAAGTCCTTCGAGAATACTGTGTAGGTACACGTTGTCATACAAAATAATTGAGTTTTCGGAGTTCCAGAAAAATTTTTAGCTCTTCTGTTGTTGAATTAGTGCATGCATAAACAGCGTTACGGTGTGATACAATAATTTGTGTTTGAAAGACAAACTGAATGACGAATATAAGACTCTCTACGTTTTATTAAATTATGATGACAAAGTAGATGAATGCTATTTACTTGAAAGTTAATTTATGGTCCGCACAATACTCCGTTAAACATAATTTTAATTTCAGTGACGTATTCAATAAAGTACGGTTACCTCACGCATAATAGCAAAGTAACGTAAAATTCGACTGTTTAACACGGTACAGGGAGAAATATTATGCAAAGCTTCCAATTGCAAAACATCAATTAATTGAAAAACTCGAAATACTGTTACTCAAGGAAATAAGACGTAAATTTGCATAAAAATAAAGTAGTTCTTCTTACACACTATGCAAATATGCAGAGACGTGGGCTTTAGTATTAGATTTATGTAGACTTTATTCTTACTACTTATTTATGTAGATTTTATTATTACTACTTATTTATGTAGAGTTTAGTATTACTATTTAGTACTACTTACTATTACTATATTACATCTATCATATATTACCAGTGCAAAATAGAAATTCGACAGATTTACCCAAACTTGTATCGAATCAATGGTGTGCACTAAATCTGACACCATGATCCCGAACGTCAACGTGGAAAGCGTTTCTGAACGGTTTCTGATAAAAATTAATTAACAATGGCCCTGCACAACGAAACGGGCGGGTTTGGTTAAACCGATCCCGGAATCCTTAAATTCCAGTCGCGATGCAACGGATGAATGTCGGTCGATTCTTAGATGACACGAGGATTTGAATAAAAAGGCGAAAGATAGAGAGGACGGGGTCGGAGGGGGGGGGGTGGAAAAATGGGAAGGAAAAAAGAAGAGGCGACAGAAGGTAAAGGAAGACCGAGCGTTCGGTAGCGGAACATGAAGGGGTGAAGAAGGGACGTGTCGCGAGTGACAGGTCATTTTCCGGAGCAGAGCACCCTCTCGTCGCGTGCGACCTCCCCTCGATCGGTTCCAACCCCTTCGTGTTCGCTCTAAGGATCACGGGGCTGCTCTGGGCTCTTCCCCTTCGAACAAGCAATCCTCGATATCTCGTTCGCCGAATTCGAGCCCGCAATAACGCGCCTATGCCAATATCTAATTTGATCTCCGCTCGAGAGACGCTTCTGCTCCCTCGACGCACGCACACGGAATGCTGGGCAAAAGTCTTCGATCGTTCGTGTCGTTGATGCGTTCCTCGGATTTTGCTGCAATTAATAGTGCTCTGATTTCGTTAAAAAGAATTTTTAACCCTTTGCACTCGAGAGGTGATTCTTAGTCGTCTAATGATACTAACTTCAAAAATTTTCAAATTAGAAATATTTACTAAGATTTGCCTATATTAAACGTTATTTAGTTTATCTAAGCGATATACTAAAATTTACGTATATATAACTATTTAATTTGTGAGTCTCACTAGTAAACAAACTAACTAAAGTCTGAAAATTTGTGAAACGATCATTTGGTGACTAACAGTCACCTCTCGAGTGCAAAGGGTTAATTGGTAGGAAAATGGCTCTTTTGTGACACTGGTTTATTGTAAAGTATAGTAGAATAAATAAGGTATGAAAGTATGAGTGTGGTGAGTATTTATGAATTTATTTTATGAGGGATTTTAGGCTTAAGTGTGTATTATGGAAATGAGTGTAGAGTAATATGGTCTAAGTGTTTTAATGCGAGTGTGGGAGTGAGAGGTAGCGAACAGTTGCCAAACGAACATTGAGGGAGAGAGAGAAGTCGTGAATATAAAAAAGCAACAAGCGAGAACGAGCGATAGAGAGATAAAATTGTAAAATTAAATTGTGAGATTGAAACCAATAGATTTATATTTAATTATACGCTTTAATCATTTTATAATTTATATCCATCCTCACATCTTTAATACTCGGACGATGAATACTGGATCATAATTTGTACACAATTTGTGAACACCTTGCGAATGATGAATTAAGACTAACCCTTTCTGCATTTGTATTAGCAACAACGTTTACTTCCCGTAGAGAAAAGAAGAATATTTGATTTGGTAGATCAAATTTATTACTTAGTTACAATGTGATTGTAAACTATAAATTACGTTAACAGTTTCCAAAGAAATTCAGAACGCAAGTATAGAAAAGAACATTTATCAGAAAAGTAAAAGATTAAGTTAACACAATAGATTTGTCAAAAGAGCGTGACTTAACTGTTTGATCAATTTTATGCTCACATTGTAAGTCATGCAATTAATAAGGCGCTCATTATGTACACTGAGCAAATAAATTCCTCCAAGGTAAAAATTCCAAGCTGAACGACAATTTAAACAACCTTTCAATAACTTCCTAATTACTTTTAACACTAAAACTACCGACAATTAAGGTGTACTTATTTGCATGGAAGAAATCAATATAAAAATTACATGAAGAAAACAAACCTTTATTTGCACCTTCTGCAGAAAATCATAGTAAATTTTAGAAACTTTACCCCTAGTGAATTTATAGAGCTGCTATGACTAATCACCAATTGGTCATTTTGACTGGTCTGGTAGTTCTAGTGTTAACCCCTTAACCTACAATGACGGACATAACCCGCGTACGATGATCGGGCCAAACTTAAATATTACGGGCATAGTCCGCGTACGGTGATCGGGCCAGAAGTGAATATTACGTACAATATTTGATACGCAATTACAGCAATGTCCCGAACGTTGCGTGAGCTTGCATACGATTTCGGCCCAACATCTTCGAATCTAAATCGTAGGTTAAGGGGTTAAGCTCAGTTAATCTCCTGTAAGCAACCCAATTTTCTTTCGAACGAAGTGTACGTTCGTTTCGCTGTCGAGAACTCGAGGAACTTATCATTTGCGCCGCATATTCGCAGTCGTATAACCGACATGGACACGTTACGCGAGCCTTCGCGGATATTGCGTCAAGTTGAACGCGCGGTCGAAAGTTTTCTCAGGATACCAGGCTGCCTTCGACGTCGTGAAAGTGTCGAAAAGGTCCGTCTGTAATACCGACCCCCGGGAAAAAAGGGGGAGGGCGTGTTGGCGTCGGAAACGCGAGGTAGGCGTTACGTATGTACGCCGGTTCACAAAGTTCGACCGATGACGTGCGTGAGCGTTATTACACGCTGAGAACTTAACTCTAAACTGACAAAGTCGAACACGGGACAGCCTGCGGCGGGCAGTAAAACCGACAAGTTTTTAATTATCCACAGGGATGCCGGGACCACGACATTGTTCTGTTAGCCATTTATGATGACAAGAGGAACGTTAAGCAACTTTTTAACGACCACTGTAAAAAGTGTGGTAACATTTGCTTGAAATTAAGGAAACACGATGTAACCGAACTGAGAATTAATCGTGCAATATTGGCAACATAGAAGAGTTTCTATTTTGTAGGACACATTTAGGTGTAAAGTTTCTTTTCTCTTATCATTTTTGGAAATTAAATTTATCAGGGAGAACTTTCCCTTTGATATTAACCCTTTGCGCTCGAGATGCGACTGTTAATCGCCGAATGATAGTGTTCCGTCCTACGGAACACCTGTGGGAAGTTTTCTATCGGCATTTATGACACGAACGTGCCGGTAATGCTATTTTTGAGGATTAAGCAGTTTTAGCCTTTTTGCCTTCTTTTTTCGAAACCCTCTTAACGTCCGTAGAGGGACAATAGTTTAATTTTCGAGTCACCGTAATTTCTCAATAGCCAAGAGCGTGTCATAAATGAGGAACTTCCGAAGACCACCCAGCCGGTACCCACATGCGACAGGTACACGGGCCCGGAAGAAGTTTCCCCTTCGTTGCCGAAATTCGGGAAACCTTTCCGCTCCGAGTGACTCACCCCACTCTCATTCTCGAAACGCGTGCTAAGGGCACAAGAACGGGGGATGGTGGCACTCAGGGCACACGCTGATTGGAGTCTTGATTTTTCGACTTCAACCAATTAGCGTATCGTCTTGAGGTATGGAGGAGTGACCAGTCGAACTACTTCATATAAAACCGAATCACTTCGGAATACAGCATTCAGAAGTCATACGAGATCAGTCTTTTGAGATCAGTCATTCGAGATCAGTCATTCGAGATCAGTCATTCGAGATTCATACGTCTACGTTCAGACGCAGTCAAACATTTATACGATACAAACCGCGTTTCGATCAGAGTCAATCAGAACATACGAGTCAATCATACAGTCGAAAGAAATCAGAATCGTAGAATCATACGTAAATCAAACCTCAGATACAAACAAACCAGTCGTCTAAAACGATCAAGCGGCGGACGACAGTCGCGGTTCAGTCATTCGTGGACGCGACGAAACAGATAGTTTCGCAAATTTTCAGACTTCGGTTAGTTTGTTTATTAGTCAGAACCGGAGATTAAACAGACGTATATGTAAATTTTAGTATGACTTAATTAAACTAAATGAAGTTCAACCCCTTGACGTACAAATGAAACGAAATTTGATGCGTCCGAAAAATACTATTTAATTTGACTCAACTGAACAGTTACGTGCAAGCTTAAAAACAAAATATTTTATTTTAAAATTTGGATTGTTGTATAACATTTAATCAGGTTGATATAATAAGCAACTTTATAAAATAATAAATTGATCGTTCTGTTGAGTATGAAACATTTCAAAACATTTTCGAATATGTAGACAGTTCTTGATGTTTCGGAAACGTCAAAGTCTACAATGGCACATTGTATGTCAAGGGGTTAATTACTATTTATCTTTCGTGTAGTTTCTTATGTACAGTTTTGATTTCACGTTGATATTATTTCATGTTTTGATTATCGTTACAAATAGATACGAGGACGAATTTACATTTCAGTAATTCGAAATTCTCGATATTTTGATTAAGCAATCTAAGTGACAAATATTTTGTTTACATTATAAACAGACGTTGCAAATAGAACGGAATACGAGATAATGTAATAACATGCACCGAAAAAGTTAATAACGTGCGATGAACGCAAATTAAATACGTACACGTATCACAAGCGTATTAATAACGGCATGTGTTATATTTGCTTGACAAAGGACTGGAATTTTGTTACCTTTACGGAATTATTTCATCATTATTTTATCCAAGTACGAGATTCGTGCTTTCACCGTTTAATCTCAGCACACATAAATTGAAAAGCTGAGTAGATTACGGCGGTAAGTTTAGAAAGGGATTATGAAACTCGGTTTAATTGCGAAGAGAAAGAAAACTGAAGATCGATTGCGATTCATTAATATGCAGTTAAGAAGTAATAATAAACGGTCTCTGTGTTGATTGTCCTGACGGTAAGTGAAATGAAATATTATTCTGATTAAAGTCTGTCCAGCCACGGAGTTATCATTGGTAAAATAAAACGTATAATACACGGTACTAATCGTTAAGAACTGATTTCCAGCGATATTATTACAAATTTCAAACAAATTCTACATTTATCGTCCAACAATTTGCAGACAATCTCAATTCCTTACCTTCGAACGCAATATTATTTATAAAACACGTAATACTTCTGTAATTCCGTATACAGTCCAAGGAAATATGTTTACGTTTAACACTCGAATCACCAAACCAGTCAAAATGACCAATTAGTGATTGCTTATACCAACCTTATAATTTCACTGTGGAAAAGCTTCCAAAATTTACTATGATTTTCTGCAGCAGGCATAAATAAAGATTTGTTTTCTGTGTGTTGGGTATTTTTTCATGCAATTTTCAATTTGATTTCTTCCATGCAAATAAGTACACTTTAACTGTAGGCAGTTCTAGTGTTAACACTATTCCTACCGACACTTCACGTATACGTATTCCTATCGCGACATTCCCACGTAAGACAGACTAAAAATTTTTCTCAGAAACTAAACAATGAAAAAAGAAGTGGATATTTAAAAACGTATTATAGGTTTATTTGAGGAAAAGTCTAAAATTTAAAGGCGGTTCGATTACGTTGAATGTGTGGAAATCTAATCGAAATTTTAAAAGCGGTCATTTGACCGGTCGTGGTATGAATAGTGTTAAACACCACGCAGCTAAAATATAAATCAACCAACGCCCATTTGTAAAACAATATAATTCACATTATTACACATTTGAATTAATATATGTAGGATCAACTGACGTTTGTATATACGTTCATGAATAATCTCGTAAATCATATTTTCAGTATTATAAAAATATTACCTTATGCTGTTTTAACGAAAACATATTATTTTATTAATATTCTTTATTACCTATAGCTTAATGTACACTGTGCCTCGCCCTGTATAGTTACGGTGAATTGCTAAATTGCAAGATGAAGTTGTGTTTCATAATAAATATCAGGAAACAGGCTCTTGGGGATAGCTAATGAAATTCAAAAGCCTTAATGCGTTTTACTTACGCCCATCAATTTTAGCTTGCATAAAGAGAAGAAATGACTGCACGGAAGGTATGATCCACAGGGGTCGATGATCCTCGACCCCTTCCAGATATTGGAATATGATGTAGCTGTCAACTTCTGCCTGAATAATAAACTTTTTTCGTCCCCGGGAAATTTAAATTGCTTGCTATCGAAGACGCTGTTCTTTATTCAACACTGTCGCCGATCGACGTCCTAACATCACGGAATCGGAGACAAATCGAAATGAAAGAGCCGTCCCTGAAGTTCCATCGTGAATATCGAAGTAGGCAGGGACGTTAAAATACGATTATTTTCATGAAATCCAGCTGTGTACAGAAACTCATTAACCGTCGTTGTCCCTTTTGCTTTCGGCGAAATTCAGCAGTTTTCTGTATCGCTCACAAAATCTTTCGGCACGTTAATACTTTTCGTGCAGACTGAATCGTTGAACAATTATTCCACGAAGAGGAATCCTTTTGCTAACGCTTTACGTTAATTTTAGAAATATAATTGCAAATGGAACTTTAAATTATTCTTCTTCTTTGGAAACACGATTTACTTTATTTTCTAAACTGAAGTATAACATTATATAGTTTATATTCAAATACAACCGTAAATTTGACTCGAAGAATTTCCTAAAAACAGGAATCCCATGGATGTGAATGACAAACTATGTGATGTAAAAAGTTAATAGGTAAAATTATATTTCCTGTTTCTCGATTTGTAATTCTCAACAGCAGATAAAGATTTAGATCGTTGTGAAACCGTTTGTTTAATGAAACAACGCTCAAATAAAAGTGACGTTTGCTTCGTTTGTGTTTGTAAGTGTGACGATATACATTTCATTGTTAAGAAAACGTTACATCCCATACATACAATACTTTTGACCGACGTAATTATAATGAAGTCGTAACTAAGAAGCTCATTTGCCAGGATTAAACAGAAGAACGAAGAGATAACAAATCGAACGCATCCTTTCTTTAATTTGGAGGGAAGATATCATCCAATATAAACTGTTAGCATTAATCTTCGTATAACTGACCTCGTTTCTGATTTACATACTAACATATTTAAAACAAAATTATTTCTCCACCAAAATTATGTTATTGTACAACTAAAGGATGATTAGACAATGATGCGAATACAAAATACACAAAATTAGTCTTTATCCGTCACTTGTAAATTGTATACACAAAATTCTCGACCATTAGGGAGTTAAAAGTCGCTTATAAAATATCTGAAAAGCTGACAATCAATAAATTACAGAACTAAATAGCACATATTTTTTAAATTCTTTCCACACTTTCAAATTCTTTTCCGCTCAGCGATTTCGGAGAATTTGAAAAACGTAGATACGATCAGAATCGTATTTTGAATGAATCAAAAGAGAGGATCATTGACGTAAGAAGGTTTCAACGTGTTCCAAGAGGTGCGAAATGCGGACAGTGCCGTACCCTGCAGGTCTCGTGCCCGAAAGGTATGTCAGAGCGAATCAATACATTCTTGTACGCCTCACCGAATTCGCACGACAAGAGTTGCCGGCTGCCGGATTCGCACTGTCTCTGACAGCTTCAAATATACACGGGGACCCGATAAATTCTTAACGGTAACAAGATCGGTCTTACGTTTCCGTCGATCTTACTTTTCGTTGAAAATTCTTTATTATAATAATGTGGTTCTACTACAGTTGGTAATCGCGTAAATTTAAATTGCTTGCTATCGAAGACGCTGTTCTTTAGTCAACACTCGACGTCCTAACATCACGGAATCAGAGACAAATCGAAATGAGCTTTAACCGTTTGAGTCCCAAACAGCGCGATCGCGCTGTTCAGATTTTATGTCGAGAGTATCCAACACATTTCGAACGTTGTGAACAACTGACGGTGCGTTACTGATTGTCGAAACGCGCTTCAAATTTGCTGAAGCAAGTACATTACACAACTCCTTTTAATGTAAATAGTATATTTTACAATAAGTATAATAATACTATAATAATACAATAATACATTGTAGTGTTACAATAATAATAATATTTATTATTCGATTATAGGAATATAATTACAATGCTATGTACAAATTTTACTTAATTTACTTAATTAACAACTCTCTACACGGTATCACGTCTAATTCAACTCTACACGGTGTTACGTCTAATTCAACTCTATTCGGTATAACGTCCGATTCAACTCTACTCGACCAGCGAAAACTGTTGCTAACCCTTGGCCTTTCTCCCACCACGTACCTCGGAAAAATTCCTTAAGTATAACCATATTTGGGCATTTTTCCGAGGGCCTCGCGCGTCGCCAAGGGTTTTCCCCAAGCAGGTTTAAAATCCCGCTGTTCACACCTTACTTTATCTTATGCTCTAAAATTAATTACGATACTACAACATTACAAAATAAAAATTTTATTGCAAGCGCTATCGTGCTGCTTGGGTCTTTTCGTACTCATTTAGAGAAAGCGCGGTCGCGCTGTTTGGGATTCTTCGACAGTGTTTTTTCAATACCCCCTGGGACTCAAACGGTTAATTGAAATAAAATCGGCTGTATTAACACTTTATCAACGGCTAGTGGTTCAACATACGCACCCGCTAGCGGCTCATCTTGACGTGAATGCATCATTAATGATTATTAATTATTGTAGAGCTGCCAAATTTTCAATTGTAATATTTTCAAATTTTTAGTATTACTTATGCGAAGGTGCTGAATGCGCGAGTGGGAGAATGGATGTGTGTGAGTGTGTGCGTTTAGCGTTTGTCATTTGTTCTTCCTCGATTAGACGATTTTGTAATTGACGATGAGACGATCCTAGGTGTATTCAGGTTTCTAATTAATTAATTAAGATAAAGATTCTCTTACTATATGTCTGACCCACAAATAAATCCTACATTATTATCAATTATTAAATCTTATTATTTTTCTTCGCGTAATTAATAGTTTTATATTTCTTTACAGTATGTATATGATATCGTTCAAAAACGTGGTTACCTTCGTATAAAGGAAGGTTCTAAAATTTACAAACGAAGCATCCAAAAAGCCGAATAATAGGCTTCCGGTCGATGAAATGATAACTGTGGTTCGGACTCTGTTCGACCGGCACGAAAAGCCCAAAGAACCGTAATGCAACGTCGCAGGCTTCTTTTGTTATCTTATCCGCACACATTCGCACACACTCAGGACATCGCGCGTTCATCGATATCGTTGCCATCCAACACTTTTCGTATCGTTTGCATCGCGCGCGGAATAATTCCAGCCTCGACGCTCGTCGCATTAATGCTCTCTCCGGACTCCCGTTCTTTAACCACGTTCAATTTGGATCGCGTTGCGAATTTCTTGCCATCAAACATTCAAATAGCATCGGGTGTCCGAAATAGTACTCCAAATTGAGCCATGTATATTTGAACGGAATCTAAACGCCTTCGGGATAAACCGGAGGAATTATGTGCTGGGAAGAAACATTTGTAAGGAAATGAAATAGCGAACGTTTCCTCGGGTAAATTTTGCGAATGATCAAGTAATAAAATTGTAAAACTTTATCCCTCTGTTGTTCAACGAATATTTTGCATATTCAGTTTTTGTGAGTTTAAGGATCATTACAAAATTCACCATATGGATCTCAATACTTTGGTGTTGCTTATCGAAAGATTTTGTTAAATTTGAAGGAATACAAAATATTCTACTATGCTAAAACCTGTATAATTAATAATAATGTACGAGGAATACAAAAATTTAATCTCGAAAACGTTATAACAATAATAGAAGATATAGGTAACTTATAATTTCCTAAGATCTACAAAGAAATTGCTCACAATATTTCAGTTCCATTCCGTATATTCCTTACTAATTCACCCAACTGTTGGCATTGTAATAATCCGAAAGCTGCCACAACTATCGAGAACTCGCGGACACGGGCATCGCGTGCACACGTTAGATTCCGGCTGAGCGACGTGAAATTTCTCGACCCCTACGCCGGGGGAATATTAAAGCGTATTGCGCATTCGCTACAGAAATTTCGCGGAAGTTAACAAAATCTGATACGATGTAAACAAACTGTCGGCAGCAGTTTCGGTAGACAAAGAAACGTGAATTATAGGGTACGGTCGCGCGGTGAATGCAAACACGGTGGCGGGAACAAAAAGAAAATCTGCGAACGACGTACTTGAAGGTTCTCCTTCTCTACTTTAGTAGCCGGCAGGCATTATCGTGCGGCCGTAATTTATATTGGCATGCTCACGCTCCCCGGTTCGAAGGGTAGTTGTAAGAACTTGGTATCTAATGTGTATCGCCGCTGGTGGTGCTCGCCGCAAGCTCCCATAACCCGAGCATCCCCTGCGCTCACCCCCGGGCCGCAACGGCCCGCTCCAAAACTCTGCTTCACCCTTCTTCTCCGTTGCTTTATGGTTACACTCGGCCGGAATCTATCGGTTGGTCTGGATACTACGCATCCGATCCTAATTGTTCGGGAACTTTTCGGATACCTAACGATGTACGTTGCGGGGGGTTTAAACGGCTGCAAGACTCTCTGAGGATTTCCGGACGGGTACGAGTCGTTCGAGCGTTATGAATTGCATTCAGAACGAGTGGTTCGGTTATCATTTGCGGTGAAATCGTAGGGACGTTGTGGTGAGAAAGGGTTCACGAACACGTGACACTTAGAACAGAAGAGGACAGGAATGTGAAGTATCATGGTTTTTATGTATGTAGACTGTTGACGGTTCCAGTGAAACTCTTTACGAAGTGGTTTTGCCGTAAAATAGTCAGGCGTTATGACAATTCTGAGTTCTGTATGAATAAGGGGCCTTGAAGTCTATGTAAACACTACTATCGATTGTGGAGGTATTTGGAAAGTAGTAGATTATGAAAATACTCAGACTTTAGAATAATTCTGACTTCGCACGCATAAGCAATCTTGATGCCTATATAGTGCTACTATCGATTGTGGAAGTATTTGGAAAGTAGTAGGCTACGAAAATAGTCAGGCGTTAGAATAATTCTGACTGGTACTTCTGACTTTGGTACGCATAAGTAATTTTGAGGCCTATACAATACTACTTGCGATTGTGGAAGTATGTGGAAAGTAGTAAGCCACGAAAATAGTCAGACGTTAGAATAATTCTGACTGGTACTTCTGACTTTGGTACGCATAAGTAATTTTGAGGCCTATACAATACTACTTGCGATTGTAGAAGTATTTGAGAAGTGGAAAGTAGTAAGCTACGAAAATAGTCAGACGCTGGAATAATTCTGACTGGTACTTCTGACTTTGGTACGCATAAGTAATTTTGAGGCCTATACAATACTACTTGCGATTGTGGAAGTATGTGGAAAGTAGTAAGCCACGAAAATAGTCAGACGTTAGAATAATTCTGACTGGTACTTCTGACTTTGGTACGCATAAGTAATTTTGAGGCCTATACAATACTACTTGCGATTGTAGAAGTATTTGAGAAGTGGAAAGTAGTAAGCTACGAAAATAGTCAGACGCTGGAATAGTGTCAGCTTTTACACGCACTGATCAATCTTGATACATTGTATATGTTACTGGCGTTTGTAAAAGTATTTAGAAAGTAGCGAGTTATAGAAATAACCTGACATCGTAATAATTCTGCCTTTTCTGCGTGTAAGTGAATATTAGCGTTCTTATACATCTGATAATTTTAAAAATACTTAAAAAGTAGTCGAAAATAAAAATACTCTGACGTCATTATAGTAATAAGCTTCTATGTATTTAAATATGTACATACCTACTGAATACTAAAATCATGTTACTATTGTTCTTTAACTAAGGATATTACAAGTACTTTCAGTTGGTGCAATAAGAAATTTTCACAATTAATGCCTCTGCAGAAATATTAAATGCAGCCTTAGATGTAACAAGAAAAGAAACTGTTTTTTCTTATTACGGAAAAATAATTCTTTTATAGGATTAATTTTAATACAAAATTATTTTACGAAATCAACGTAGTTAGAGTTTCTTACGTCATGTTAAAAGAAGCATAAAAGAGGTACAAGGAATGTAAATTCTTAAAACCTACATTACAGTAAGTCGCCATTACGTGGAATCCTGGACGAAACAGCAACAGGTTCAAAGAATAAAACAGACGTAATGATCTAAACGAGTTCGTTAATATTAAAAGCCCTTCATAGGCCATTAGAAGGAAATCCTTCCTTCCAGGAAACTTCTTTTTTCGATCTAATTGCAGTGATACGATCAGAAAATCGATCGGTATCTCTCGTTCTTTCACCAACAGCAAACAGTTCCTCGAAAAAGTCTCTTTTAAGAAGAAACTCAAGAAGCTTGCTTTCTAATACTATTACGTCAACTAATATAAAGGACGTAATTAATCTGCTAATCTATTAATTCCATAGAAGTGAAAGTTTTACCAATAAAATCAATGATCAATAGAAACGAATTAATTCTAGTGAACACGACTTTTGTTCTTGCAAACATAAAGATGATGTAATCATTAATACAAAATTTGTTACAAATATGTGTTATCCGTATAAAAATAGTTTTGTAAACAATTCTATCAACGGGTCTTGTAATTTTAAGAACTTTATACCGTACAAGCAATTACGTAACGTCCCTAAATTCTTATACTTTTACTTTTACCGTGTTCCAAAAACCATGTTGATCTATAGTTAAAGATCTTCTAGCCTGTGAGTGCAAACCACAGTGAAAGGGTGAAACATGTAAAAAGATCCAAAGTACACGCGATCAGCTTACACCAACACCTTATCCTATTCAGAGAACGTTGAGTTATACCCTTCTCGTTCATTTTCATTCATAAATGAATCTCCTCAAAAGCCCACATCGCGTCACAACCACCTGACCAAAACATCAAAACTCTTGCCACGAATGACACACTCCTAAGGAGAAGGCAAAAAATTAATCAATCAAAAAGCAAAGGCAGAGCAAACGCGAGGAAGCACTCTATCGTTGGAACAATGTGCGGGAGGAATGCGGGGTCGGCTTAAGCCGAAACAGGCAGGGGCCGCGGCCGGATCGCAACGTGCAATAATGCCTTTACCCGGAATGTCGACGGCACGTGTAAGCTCGGCTGAACGATGTAAGCCTGCCTGTAAACCTCGGGTGGACCGAAGCGAAAAAAGAGAAAAGGATACGAGATTAAAAGCGACAGGCCAGCGAAGACAGAAAGAAAGAGACCGCCGTTCGACCAGCCGTCGAAAGGATCCAAAGCGAGAGAGAGAGAGGGAGAGCCAGGAAACGCGGAATGAGGGGGTGGCCGGGGGAAGAAATCGACGTAAGCGCAGTAAAATCTATCGAATCAGTTTAACGAGTGTACGAGGGCTATAAATCAGTTGGCGTTGTTGTTTTTCCGTCGAGCCGATGGCCGAGGGGTGGACCGTGGCGAAGGACAAGGGGAAGAGGAGGAAATCAGGCGGGTCGCAGAGGCAGAAGTGTCGCGGGCGCAACACAATAAAAGCCGTTGCCGGTGGTGGACGGGAAGGCAGATGCATTTTACGACCCACACTGCACCGACGTCCCTCCCCCACCCCTTCCCTACCCCTTTCGGTTGTGTCCGCCTGCCAGGCACTTTCCTCTTTTCTCTCGCCACTATTTTCTGGGTTCCCCGAAACCCCACCCCCCGCGATCCAACCCCCACACCCCTCGTGCGGGGCTCTCTGGGTCGACATTTCGAGACGCGGTCGAGCGCGCGCCCGGTTGCCGGACACGTCCACTGAATTGATTTCAGTTATTTCCCGATCATGTAACTTGTCGGGCCCTTTTACATGGACAATTGATTATTATCGCTGTGCCTGCTGTGCCGGGGCTGTCTCTGGGTAACGGCTAGCAGAACGAAGAGCGTCCCGCTCTCGTGCCACGCAGACCGTGGGGAAATCGTCCGAACCTTTCTGCCGGGAGAACCGACTTCCGCCTCGCCTATCCCCCTACGGGATTCCTAGTTCTGATCCGGATTCGGCCGTGCGTAGGCGGACGTCATTACTGGACGGAGCTTCGCGTAATCTTCTGCGAACAACGGCCTCGAAAATGCGAGTCGCCTGCGTCGGATTACAACGCGGTTATTGGTGGTATATTGGCAATCTTGGTATTATCTCCGTGTTTTGTAATTACTGTTCCGTGTTAGCCGATTTGTTTGGGAAATCACAATGGTATACGTTATGATGGACGTTCATCTGGTTTTGAAAAAGAGACTAGAGCGGAAAAACGCGATAGGTTTACTTTTGTCGATTTCTTGATTTCTATATTATTTTATAGAAAATGGGAGTATGTTAATGTAATATGAGTATATTAGCAAGATTCGTTTTTTAGAGTTACACATATGGGGAATTGTTGGAATAAACATAATAGAAACAACAGATTAAGTAGTAAATAAGATAAAATAAAATAATGTCTTGGAAGTATTTCAGATAATTTTATTAGATTAGGAACGTCTGTTTATTTAAAAAAGCGATTATTAAAAACAGAAAAAGTTGATCAGCTCATAAACTTGAACAATGAACGAAATAATCATCGATTACTTTTCAAATTTTTATCATCATAAATAAAACACAGTTCATTTCCTGTGAAAAATGCAGAATATAACTCGTTACATTCTTCTCGTGTAATCTTCAGATGTAATATAAGAATTACCAAACGTTTCCCACAAAAAATAAATCCCTCTCTGATTCCCCCTCGCGTTACTTTTCCCACGCGTTTTTATTGAACCCGTTCAACGCGATCCAACACCGCAGAAATTGAAAGAGGCGAAAGCTTTGATCCCGAACGATCGCCGCGAAGCTCGTAATATAAGTACACCGCGATCTCGACCACGATCCCGCCACTTCGTCTTTATTTCCCCGTTTTGCCTTCCTTTTAATTCCTCCCGTCCATGTTACACATCAATGTGAAACCGTTCGAGACAGGGAATTCAATTAACAAAACACAGCGATCGCGAGACAAGCTGCTCGCGGGCCCGACATCGTTGCTCGTATTTCACCGAACCTCTGCTTTCCATTGGGCGGAAAAAAAGAAACGCTCGGACGCGGCGCGAGAAAGAACAACGGAAAATGTTTCCGCCAAGCAGCACGAATTTATGGATGAACAATTCTATCTGGTTTCAACGGAGCCCTGGTGCTCCCGTTCCTTCGGTGCACACAACCGTATACGCGGCGGTCGAACCGCCCTGTATCCTTTTTCGCGCATCTGCGCCAGCTAGGCCGTGCAAAGGTCACGTGACCCGGTGTGTACACCCAACGGCAGACACACTATGAATTATCGCCGCACCCTAAATATCGTGCCACCATCGTTCCGCGCCTTTTTTTCAACCCCGTTTCCTCGTCGATACGCGCGTGTGCGCGCCTCAGCCGGGAAAACATCCGTCAAGTTTGCGATTTCCGATAGCGGTTGCATCGATGACAGCTGTCGTTCAACTATCGATTTATTGAATTAGGGACGCGTAATAGAGGAGGGGTAATAAGTGGGATTTCATTGAGTCGAATTTTAGTTTCTTATGATTGGGATAATTTTGTACATTTTCAGCGTTGCACGTTTAGGGTATACAAATATTGAATGTAATTTCTAATAATAAGAGTGATAAAGGAACATAATATTCAGGATACAAACATATTATGTCGTGAAAGTAATAATACAGCTGTCTGGAATAACTAACTCCTAATAATATTGATGTAAAGACGAAGTTTAGTTTGTATTTTAAGTACAGGAATGTAATATAAATAATAATACAGATGTCTGGAATAACTGCTAATAATATTGATGTGAAAACAAAGTTTAGTTTGTATTTTAAGTACAGGAATGTAATATAAATAATAATATAGATATTTGGAATAACTGCTAATAATATTGATGTGAAAACTAGGTTTAGTTTGTATTTTAAGTACAGGAATGTAATATAAATAATAATATAGATATTTGGAATAACTGCTAATAATATTGATGTGAAAACTAGGTTTAGTTTGTATTTTAAGTACAAGAATGTAATATAAATAATAATACAGATGACTGGAATAACTATTAATAATATTG